>CM064487.1:23776708-23781338 GCA_032716605.1 Paralithodes platypus
GAGAGGGGAGGGGAGGATGAGGAGATGGGTGAGGGGAGGGGAAAATATATAGGGGGGGTGGGATAAATACAAGACGGTATACGGAGGAGAGGGGGACAGAGGGAAGGAAGGAGAAGATGGAGGAGAGGGGACGGAGGAGAGGGGACGGGGGGGGGGGGGGGACAGTGAGGAGGAACAATGGGTGAGGGGAATGGACAAAGAGGACTAGCTAGGACACTGGGGGGAGGCTGTGGTGTAGTGGTTAAAGTATCGTGTTCATTAGGCGGGGCTAAAGTGTGGAGTGGGTTCGAGTCCTGTTTAGAATAAATTGATTCGTTAGGTTGGACTCACACGTCATAATAAGCCTAGTCCGTAACAAAAACAATAAGCAAACTGAACCATACCAATTTTGTCAATTAAACGACCTTTTGTGCCATTCAGGTGTCGATTTGTCCTGGCGAGCGATAGCATGCCTGCAATTTAGGAAGAACCGGCCTTTGGCCGGGCCATTTTCCTACCGAAAAATCCAAAAATTTATCCATAAAGGGAGGGGGGGGGGGGGGGGGGGGGGGTAGAGGGGTTAGTTTTTTTTAAGAATGCTGAAGGTTTATGGACAACAGTAAAGAAAGTAAGTAAATATATATAATAAATAAATACAAATCTCCCCTTAAATCCTGCCAGTCATTAACAGCACTTGTCTTGGCCACTGTAAATGACAAGTCCATGAGAGAGTGGCAAAGTGAGAGAGGGGCCACACGCTATGATAATCCACCTCTACCTTAAGGGAAGATGGGTCGTTTTTCTGGTCCCCCTTCTCCCTCGTGTTTAGCCCCATTAGTTTTCAGATTTTAAGAGGTTTGCCCCATTAGTTAGAAAATTTAAAAAAATAATATAATGAATATATACAGTATATAGACGAAAAACAAGCACTACCCCCTTACTGTATATCCAGCTACCAATACCGATGACAAAAAGATTCCCCAAGTGTTGCTAGAAATACACTTACTTATCGAAAATTGCCGAAAAAACGCTCATGTAATTTCGCCTAAGACGAAACTCATATCATGGGAAATTCACTCTATAGCAAACAAGAAAACACACACATGAAGAGATGAGAATAGAAATGGGAAATGTGGAAGAAAAGAACATTGCAAGACTAAGAATGAAACGTAACGAAGGTTGAGTTTGAGAAAGGGGTATAAAAATGGGCCAAGCGAAAATAAAGGGATGATGAAAGAGTGAGAGACAGAATGATTGGGAGGAGGACAGATAGAGAGAGAGAGAGAGAGAGAGACAGAGAGAGAGAGAGAGAGAGAGACAGAGAGAGAGAGAGAGACAGAGAGACAGAGAGAGAGAGAGGCACCTGTCGTTAGCTCTCACCAATGTGGGTTTGGAAGGGTGCCACAGCCCACCCCCAACCTGTCCTCCACCCCCACCTGGACTCCCCCACCCCCTACCTCCATTCCCTCACCCCCCCCCTCCACTCCCACCACACCCCTACCTCTACTCCCCCATCCCTACACCCACTCCCCCACCCCTACCTCACTCCACCACCCCTACCACCACTCTATCCCCAATCTCAACTCCCCCATCCCCACCTCTACCCCTACCTCTACTCCCCTAACCCTACCCGCCCCTCACCTCCCCCACACTCCCTCCACGTCTGCACCTTATTAATCAACTCCCTCACACTCGCCCTCACTAACTCACTCAACTTCCCGACCCAGTCTCCCCTACCTTACCAATCCATCCACCCCACCTGTTATCCCCTACCTCCACTCCCTGCACGCCTGCACCCCAATTGCTTAACTTTCTCCACCCCCTCCCCCCTTACTAACCCAACCAACTCTCCAAACGCACTATCCCTCTTTCGTACCAATCCCTGAACTCCCTATCCTCCACCTCCACCGACACTCCCTGTGCTCATACAATCCCACCTTTGTCCATCCACTCCCTCACCCTTTACCATCCCTCCATCACCCCACTCCCCGACCACACCCTCACCTATAATACCTCTGCCTTTGTCTCCCTCACTCACATAGAAAACAAAACAAAACAAAATCCTACACCGCTCTTGCACCATTAAATAGCCTTACCACTTCCCCTCCCTTTTTATCTCAGCCCATTCCATCACTCCCAATCCCTCATCCCAAGCCTTCCACCGCATCCCTCTCATCACCACATGCTCTCTATTGTCAACATCACTATTCAGAACCAGAACCTTTTTACAGTTGTTATGTTACTCATAAAACACCTTCCATGTTCTTACCCTTCCACTAGCACCCAAGACCACACCGATCCTACAACACCATCTTCTAATGCCACCCCACTACCCACACACTTCTTTTCAATTACCTATCCATTGACTATCTTACACTATTATCTAGCTACTATTACCCGTACTCCCACATCTTTAAAACTCTATTGTCTTGCTCATTAACCTTCCCATTATGTGCTCTTCAACTATCTCTTCAACACCATTTCACATCCTTCCTTATTCCCAATTCACCTTCCCATACCCATATTTTTCAACTGCATCTCCCATTCACCATCACATACCCTGACTCTTCCACGGTTTCTCCCAATTCCTCTTCACAACATGCGAAGGGTAGCAAGAAACCAAACTAGTGGGGTGACAAAATGGGGCTTCTAAGAGGTGTCGAAGGGAGTGACATGCCCTCCATAATTTTTACGAGAACCCGGGGTCTCTAAAGTTATCCATTTTATTTAGCCTCTTCCGTTTTCTATCATAACATTTTGCGGTCTTCATCTTCTTCGTTCGGCAATTATTAATATTTTATAACTATTCATAACAGATGGGTTGTTTTTTCAGGGAATTATCTCGTGTATTGATGTCAACAACAATAATTTTTTCCATATTCTTTCTTACATTGTGTTAGCAATTTTATCGAGATTTTGGATATTCATATTATTTGCATTATATAATTTATATAAGTCCTTTTGTTTGCTAATTGTGTACATTCGTCACTCTTCCCAAAGGACTCAAAACAGAGAATCAATCATATTTAATACACACACACACACACACACACACACACACACACACACACACACACACACACACACGCACACACTCTCTCTCTCTCTCTCTCCGCCAATGAAAGCAGATAACTGTGATAAACTTAGAAAATAAAAAGTAAAGATGGAATATTAAAATAAGGGAGGGAGAAACGATTGATGCAGGCAGAAGAGGAGGCTGATGTAGATGGAGGGGGTGGCTGTATTTATAGAACGAAAGCAAATAGGCAAAAGAAAAACAAAAATACAACGTAGACACGGAATGAAAAAAAAACATACAGATAATATTAATACAAAAAAAACAAAAAAAACAAAACAGAAACGTGGAGTGAACAGAGATTGAATAGAAAGGAATATAAAGGTAGAATAGAAATGATTTAGAAAATATATCTATATCTATCTATCTATCTATCTATATATATATATATATATACAGTATATATATATATATATATATATATATATATATATATATATATATATACAGTATATATAAATTAGTTAGATATAGAGATAACTAATATACAATAGGGAGTGGGTATGCCGAACGTTTATTAAGCTAGAATGATATGTGTAAAGAGGGCATGGGGCATACAGACGATGATAGTGCAGCAATAGTTGTAAAGAGGGCATGGGGCATACAGACGATGATAGTGCAGCAATATGTTGTAAAGAGGGCATGGGGCATACAGACGATGATAGTGCAGCAATATGTTTAAAGAGGGCCTGGGGCATACAGACGATGATAGTGCAGCAATATGTGTAAGAGGGCATGAGGCATACAGACGATGAGAGTGCAGCAATGGTTACAGCACCACAAAATAGGTAAAAAGCATCAACAGAGGACTGACATGGAAAGAAGGAACAATAGCCATTAAAACAGCGGGGAAACAAGGAGGAATGCGGACATAAAGTATGACGAGCGTATGTATAACAATAGTACTAACAAGAACAAGCAAATTAAGGACATGGGAGACATAACAAAACAAAGATTTTAAAATTCACTAGTCCTGAATAAAAGCTAATGGAACGGAGACAAGAACACAAATCAAATCAATCGTGGACAACAAACCAACTACTTAAACGTGTAAAAGAAGGACACAATACTCTAAAAAAAAAAAAAAAAAAAAAAATTATACTACTGAATATCAAATTATAAATAAATAAGGGTAGAGTGGGGTTCGTTGGGAGGAGGGGCGAGCAAGAAAGTAAGGGGGGGGGGGGTGCAAGGGGAGTCCAGGAGAAGGAATAAAAAGAGGGGAAACTGTAGTGCCAAAGGAGGATTAAAATTAAGGGGGGATGGGCCATTTTATTTGGTCTATTAATTCATGTATGCCTTTATTTCTTAGTCCTCGCTCCTCGCTAGACCTCCATCCAGCTTAGAAAAACAACGCCCCCTAGACTCCCTTCAAGATAAATAAGATAAGGCCGGTTCCTCGTAAAGCTTCAGGCTCACTATCGCTCCCCAGCACAAAACAAATCGACACACCTAATGGCACGAAAAGTCTTAAAATTGACAACGAAATGGGGGCGAAAGGTGTTAACATCATCAAACTAATGGGCCGAACGTCTTGTAATCTCAACACAAATGGGGCTTAACACGGGGGAGAAA
>CM064487.1:23781438-23851640 GCA_032716605.1 Paralithodes platypus
TGGTGTGGTGTTTGTGTGTGTGGGGGTAGTGTAGTAGTTTGTGTGTATATGTTTGTATGTGTGTGTGTGTGGATATATATGTATGTATGATGTAGTGTATGTATGTATGTTGTATGTTGTATGTAGTGTATATATATAATTAATATATATATATATATATATATATATAATATATATATATATATATATAATATTATATAATATATTTAGAGAGAGACAGACAGAAATATATATCACAGCACACATTATTAAACTTCCCTCCAGTCTAGCATTATGTCTTCACAGTGTATTAATTCTGCACATACCTGGATACTGAGCTACAAACTTTACCTGCTTCCAACACAACTCGACCTGTGGGAAGAACCACGGACATATATGATTTACCACTAGAGGGATTAAGGGGGGATGAGCGTATTTACTACTAGAGGGATTAAGAGGGGATGAGCGTATTTACTACTAGAGGGATTAAGGGGGGATGAGCGTATTTACCACTAGAGGGATTAAGGGGGGATGAGCGTATTTACTACTAGAGGGATTAAGGGGGGATGAGCGTATTTACCACTAGAGGGATTAAGGGGGGGTGAGCGTATTTACTACTAGAGGGATTAAGGGGGGATGAGCGTATTTAGCACTAGAGGGATTAAGGGGGGATGAGCGTATTTACTACTAGAGGGATTAAGGGGGGATGAGCGTATTTACTACTAGAGGGATTAAGGGGGGATGAGCGTATTTACCACTAGAGGGATTAAGGGGGGATGAGCGTATTTACCACTAGAGGGATTAAGGGGGGATGAGCGTATTTACCACTAGAGGGATTAAGGGGGGATTAGCGTATTTACTACTAGAGGGATTAAGGGGGGATGAGCGTATTTACCACTAGAGGGATTAAGGGGGGATGAGCGTATTTACTTGCTTATTTATTCGTCTTTTTGTTATTATTATGTTTAGTTTTCTCCCCTAGACCTTCAACAAGATAAAACACAAATAAAAAACACCCCCAAGACCCCTCTTCAAGATAAATTTGTAAATTTTTCGAAAGAAATATGTCCCGGCCACTACAAAATAACAGATTCGCCATCGCTCGCCAGAAAAACTGTTGACATCTAAATTTCGCGAAAGGTCTTAATATTTATAAAGAAATTGGATGAAAGGTTTCAAAATCGCCAAACTAATGGGTTGAACGTCTTGAAATCTCAAAACTAGTGGGGCTAAACATGAGAGAGAAAGGGGTCTAGAAAAAAAATGACATGCCTCCCTTTAAGACGGCCCCAATATACCTCTTTTTATACCAATACACCCTAATATACCTCTGTTCATACCAACATACCCCACTATACCTTTTTAATACCACATTACCTCAATACACCTCATAAAAAAAATATATATATACCTTATCTAATACCACCAAACCTCACAATACCTCTTTTGATACCCACATGTCTCAATATACGTCTTTTAATACCCACGTCTGAATATAATTATCTTAATCCGTACAGTACAGGTGACGTTCTTTTCATCGTATTCTGGCAACTATTAGACGATTTTATTCAACTTTTGAAGGACCTCTAGCAATAATATGGCTTCTAACTTTCTCAACCAACCCTTTTAACTACCACAGATCCTTCCTAAGCTGCATAATATCGTCTAAATATTGATAGAATAATATATTACACACGTCGCTGGTACTCGAAGGGTTAATACCAACATACCTCAACATAACTAATTTGATACCAAGAGACCCCAATATATCCCAATATGTCATTTAGTCAGAAGCCAGCCCTTATTCCCACAAGGGGTAGGGAGGATCAGCAAGAGACACAAGAAAGGAACAAGAGGTGACAGGAGAAGAACACATATAACAGTTCGCCCACAAAAAGCAAGCACACAAGCATTCATAAACACCAATGACTCATCAGCCCGCAATATCAATGGTTTCACCTCAGATGTTATACTTTCGGACTAGGTATAATGTGTTCTGCATTTCTTGAAGGGGTATTATTTCCCACCCACTGAAGCTTTAGGGATACTAATGCTGTAGTGGTAATGAAAACTGCGATTATGTTCTAATAGCATGTCGGTGGGCATCCGACACAGTATTGAACCCAAGTACAGCATATATTAACTAAAGGCCCTAGAAGTAGCAGGATTCGAACCCACTAAATCTGCGTTACTGTATTGCTCACATAACCACTCATCCACCATCTTCCCTAAGTGTAAACATACCCACCTGCTCACAAAATACCCCTTCTTACATCTCTATCTTGTTCCTGCTAATTATTGCAACCCAGAAAAACCTAAACTTCACTTTATATGTTTGTGGATGTCGACAAGGGTGACGAGTGTAGCAAAAACTGTAGGGATTTTCGACTGTATCTTCAAGGGGGAGATGTTACAGTGCATGGCGTGGGTGTTTTTGAAGTGTGTGTGTGTGTGTGTGTGTGTGTGTGTGTGTGTGTGCGCGCAAATATTTCGCACAATTGCACGGCATTTGACATAATTTGATTGGTATATTTGTTGTGTTGATATAATTTCTTTTAATGCATAAGATTGGCGAGAGAGAGAGAGAGAGAGAGAGAGAGAGAGAGAGAGAGAGAGAGAGAGAGAGTACAAAGGAAAACAAGCAACAACAGATCTAGTGACCCTTCTAGGTTGCTTGTCCTCCAAAACACTGAGGATCAAGTGTCCAAACAGTGGTTTAGAGTGGGTAAGGGAACATTGGAAAGGGAACTACTGCCCTGCCACTAACGTGGCAGGACTAGGAAGTTAGTAGGGGACATATGGGTTAGTAACTGAGGGGAGGATAAAGTTATTCATTTACAAACGCAGTCAGTCGCGGGTTTGATGCGAGATATTTGTCTAGGCGGAATTTAAATGAATCAACGGTGCTGCAGTCTATAACGTCTCGGGGAAGCCAATTCCACAAGTTGACAACTCGATTGAAGAAGAAATTCTTAGATTCGTGCGAGTTAAAAGATTTACCAATAATTTTGCAACCGTTTCCCCGCGTGTAATTAGATTGGTCGTAGTGAAGTACTTACTACAGTTCATATTGTCGAGCCTTTGATGATTTTGAACACTTGAATTAAATCGCCTCTTAATCTGCGCTGGGTTAAAGGAAATAAATTTTAATTCTCTAAGACGCTCTTCGTATGGTTTGTTCTTTAGGCTAGGTATCATTTTGGTAACTCTACGTTGAACTCGTTCTAGCTTGTTTATATCTTTTTGGTAATAAGGGCACCCGGAATTGAACGCAGTATTCCAGAAGAGGGCGCACTAAGGAATTGTAAAGGGTTAGGATAAGTTGTTTGGATTATGGCTCAAATGACCTGCCTATAAAGCCAATTATTTTGTTTGCCTTCTAAACAACTTCTGAACATTGTTGACTCGGTTTTAGGTTACTCGATATTGTTACTCCCAGATCAGTTTTCTCTGTTTACATTCTTAAGCTGAGTGCCATTCATCGAATAGTTTTGCTTTCTCATTTAGGTATCCGACATGTAGTACTTTACATTTATCCGCATTGAAACTCATTTGCCAAATTTGGGCCCAACATGACAATTTATCTAGATTGTGTTGCATATCGTCAACTTGTTCTTTTGAGAGTACGCTATTTGCAATTTTGTATCGTCAGCAAATTTTGAGATTGTGCAGGTGAGACCCTCATCTATGTCGTTGATGTAAATTAGAAAGAGAATTGGTCCTAGTACCGATCCCTGGGGTACCCCGCTACTTACATTGGTCCATTTAGATGCCTTACCGTTTATGACTACCCTTTGCTTTCTGTTGCGGAGCCAATTTTCTATCCATTTCAACACACCGTCTTGTATTCCATGCACTTTTAGTTTTAGCAGTAAACGTTTGTGGGGAACTTTGTCAAAGGCCTTTTGAAAATCAAGGTATATAATATCTACAGCTTTACTCTCATCGTAGAGGTTGAGGATATCGTGGAAGAAGTCTAAGAGGTTTGTTAAACAGGAACGTTTTTTACGAAAGCCGTGTTGAGTATCTTTAAGTATGTTATTTTCCTCCAAGTGATTTACGAGTCTGTCTCGTATGACCGTTTCTAGCATTTTACATACAACTGAGGTTAAGCTAATTGGACGATAGTTACTGGGTAGGGATTTGCTGCCTTTTTTGAATATCGGTGTTACGTTGGCTAGCTTCCACTGATCAGGCATAGTTCCAGACTGCAAGGATTTATTGAATAGTAATGTCAGTGGTTTGGAGAGCTCATTCTTAGCTTCCTTTAGAACTCTAGGCGAGATTGTATCAGGTCCTGGCGTTTTATTTACCTTGAGTTTATCTAAACAATTCAATACTTCTCTCTCTGTAACGGTGATATTGCTTAGAACATCTGAATTATCAATCTGAATCGGCGATGGTGTAGGGATATCACTGAGGTCTTCTGTTGTAAAAACTGATGCAAAGAAGGTATGAGGGCATTACTCATTTGTACTTCGTCTTTGGTGTATTCTCCTTTTTCATCGACTAACGGTCCAACAGTTGAAGTAACTACTTTTTTCTTTCTGATATAACTATAGAATTCTTTCGGGTTTGTTTTACTTTGATTCGCAATATGTAACTCTAAGGTCTTTTACTTTGCTTAATTAACTTTTGGCTTTGCGTCGTAGCTCTACAAATTTCACCCGTTCTTCGTCATTTTGTGAGGATTTTAATCTATCATTAGCACATTTTTTAGCAAGCAGGCAGTTTGAAATATCTTTATTCCACCATTTGGGCTTATTATTATGGCCTGGACGCCGTATTTTCGATGGTATGCAGTCTTGCACTGCTTTTAGGTAAGTGGTTTCGAATAACTTCCAAGATGTATTTATGTCGTTATTGTTAATTAAAAAGCTCCAGTCAGTTTCTTTAAACATAGCTCTAAGTTTATGGAAGTTTGCTTTCTTGAAATTAGGGACTTTTTTCGATGCTACTATTTGGTTCGTTACTAGTAAACTTTAAAGTGAAAGTTATCGTACGATGGTCGCTGTTACTGAATTCATCACCAACATTCAAATTCTCTATCAATTCTTCTTTTGTTGCAAGTACAATGTCAAGAACGTTATTACCACGGGTCGGCATTCGAACAAATTGATAAAGCGAACTCTCTTGCAAGTTCGTATACAAGTCATGTCCGGAGTGTGAAGTAAGAGTATCGCCCCACTTGGTCACAGGTAAATTAAAGTCGCCAAAAATTACGGTATCTTGTGAGTTACTTACATCTGCAATTTGTTCGTAAATTTCTCGGTCAGTTTGCACTGATTGAGCTGGAGGTCTGTATATTAACGCAAGTATTATTTTTGTACCTTTATTATTCTTTATTAGCACAAAAGATGTGTCGACGTTCACAATTTGAGGTTTTGCCCCGAGGGTCGGGTTAAGACTTTCTTTGATATAAAATAAAACGCCACCTCCATTTTTATTTATTCGGCTGTTCTCAAACATTACATAACCGGGAAGTGAATACTCTGCTAAAAAGTCTCTATCTTGTGTATTGAGCCAAGATTCTGTTATGCCAATCACATCATAATTTTCTGTAAACACTAGTTCCTCTAAATCTGAAAATTTATTGCGTATGCTACGAGCGTTTGCATAGAAAACCTTTAAAGTTGCGGTTTTAGAACTCGCAGATCGTTCTTTCATCGAATTTTTGGTTCTGGTCGGATCTACATTTACATTCATGGCTGTCCTCGGTCCTCGGTCGTTATCCCTGACGGTTTTGAATTTGGGTCGTGGTGGTGGAGCTTTATCCAAATTCGCGGTTCTTGACGGATTAGTATTTAATTCCTTTGTAGATTGCCGTCCTCGCTGTCTTCGGTCCTCCTTCCTGGTTGTCCTGTGCTGAGTCGATTTCTTCTCCGAAAATCCTTCACCGCATCGTTGAGAAGACGCCCAAAACGCGCTGCTTCCACCTGGTTCAGATGAACTCCATCATCCGAAAACAAATAGTCATCGTAGTAGAAATTGTCCCAGGTGTCGACGAATCCCACGTTCTCCTTCCTGCAGAGGTTTGCTAGACAACGATTTGAGAGAGAGAGAGAGAGAGAGAGAGAGAGAGAGAGAGAGAGAGAGAGAGAGAGAGAGAGAGAGAGAGAGAGAGAGAGAGAGAGAGAGAGAGAGAGAGAGAGAGAGAGAGAGAGAGAGAGAGAGAGAGAGAGAGAGAGAGAGAGAGAGAGAGAGGTCTTTAAAGTGCCTGATGGTTTGTTTTATTCAGTGATCGTATTTGCATGTTCCCGTGCCAGTCTGCTACATATAGGATTGTGTGTTTATCCAGGTGAGTTTGATATAAATATGGCCCTATAATAAATACAGGAAGTCTCAATATTAAGCTCCCAGGTGATGTAGAGATGCACCGGCAGCGGCAGCGTCTGGGTGGCCTAATGATAATATGAAAATGTTTAAGGGGAGAAGGGTTGTTTTCCTGGTCACCCTTCTCCCTCATCGTTAGCCCCATTAGTTTTCAGAGATTTAGAATTTCGTCCCATTAGCTTAGCGATTTTAAGACCTTTCGCCCCATTTCGTTATCAATTTTAAGATCTTTCGTGCCATTTAGGTGTCGATGTTTTCCTGGCGAGCGATAGCGAGCCTGATATTTTAATAGAATTTGGCCTTCGGCCGGGACATTTTTCTACCGAAAAATGTACACATTTGTCTTGAAGGGGGATCTAGGGGGTGTTTTTTTAAAGCTTGATGGAGGTCAATCAAGGAAATCAAAAGATAAATTAATATATAAATAAATAGGCCCAAAAACTAGCCACTGTTCCCTTAATATAATGTCTACACTCACGCGTAAAAATGTCTCCCTATTCAAAGCTGCCCAAATATGGCAATGCACTTTCAATGCAATGATAGCGAAGATTTAAGAATCGGGTAGGGAATAGCAACTAGGTTAATACTGTGTAGCTTTGAGTAGGATAGAAGTGTTGTCTATGAGTTTATGTTTGCAATCCAAGATGTGTGTCCACTCAGTTATATATAGTATACGAGTAGCACTATTGTGATCCGGCAACCCATCTAGGGGAGATAACCTTATAAAAATCCGGGTGGATGGGACTCGTCAGCCTTGGTCGGCAACCTGTCTAGGGGAGTAAACCTTATACAAATCAGTACTGCTATCTTAGGGCGAAGCAGGTTAGTGGATGGATTAGCCGCACACCACTGTAGAAAAACAGTGCTAAGAAATACATAAAAGGCCTCGGAGTCAGACGGACTCTAAATTGAGTGGTCAATCCTGTAAGTCCTTCAGTAAACTGGCATGGGTTGTCCCTCTTACAGGGGATAGGTTTGCTTGGGGGCATTTTGTGTATGGCCACCCCCATTAAGGGGAGTAAGGCGTCTGGCAATAGATAGATAGATAGACTATTGTCATTAGATTATTAGTTAAATATGGTTCCCGGAAATCTCAACCAGTAGCTCTCAACCAGTGTTAAATCAACCAAGACCAACCAAACCAGTGCCAAAATATAGTACTAACCTAACCTAACCGTATTGGTTGATTTGGTACTGGTTGAGAGCTACTGGTTGAAATGGTCTACTGGTTGAGTTGTCCGGTCACCGTTAAATATGTAATGCAGCGTTGATTAAAACACTGTGCTCAGTACGGTTTGTATATATAATAGAGCGCCAAATATTCAACTACTGGTTTTCACTAGCTAATTTTCCCCGTTTTTCTTAGATACTGACTAATTGCCCTAGTGTTTAAGTCTATGACTGTACATGAGTCTTGAAATAGTGACGGGATTTAATTATTATTTAGATATATTTAATAGTTTGATGGGAATATTGTTTACTTTACCCTTATGCAAGAATTATGTCAGCAGACCGTAAGACTGCGAATTCACACTAACACAGTACGTTAAATTGTTGCGTAATCAGCCAACTGAGTCACGAAACGAAGAATGGTTATGCAACAACACCTTCAACTTGGAGAGATCCTATATTATTGGAAATGTCATAGTAGCTTATAAATATTTGATGTACGCAATACAAAAAAAATTGAGTGCACAAGTTAGTTCATTTAACGTATACTCATATTGATTTATGGCACAGCAATAGGATCAAACTTATAGCCCTTTATTGCACACTTATTGTTTTATTTTCATCAAGAAATATACAACAGTTGTATATACTAAATAGTGACTGAGAATGCTCTTTCCAAAAGGTTATATATATATACAGTACAGTCTATATAAACGGGTCCGCTACCTATCGCCCTAATAATAAAATGTTCAGTCAGAGCCTTTCAATGCTTTTATTGAGCAACTTAGATTTAAAGTTTCGGCTGTTCGTATATTATGGATGGTATACAAAAATGGAAGCATTTAATTAGCTATCTCATCCTATTCTTTAAATGCTGTACATTTCCACTTTAATAAAGGGTTTAACTGCCAATTTTACAATGGTTTTACTATATTACATTTCAATAATGTGGGATTATTATCAGATGTAGAGACTGGTTTAGTATAATATGTCAAAATAATTCTACAGTACATTTAACTTCCGACGTTTTCTATGTGAAGAACTACATTGTAAAGTGAGAGATCAAGAGGAAAGGCAGGCACTATAGGCTGAACAACTAATAACTGCTTGATAAGCCTCTGATATTGGAAGACAGTAATATATTAGATGAGAAGATTAATAACAGGTAACTTAAGATTATTAAAGTCAAGAAGAAATATGAAATTGGAGCACGAAGAAGAACAGAAAGAAAGAAAGAAGCTTTGGCAGGAGAGATTAACCGCCACGCCACCTGCATAAAATTGTACCTTTAAGAAAACGAGAACCGCAAGGACATACCCACGCTCCCACTCACTCTGTTCCAACACGCCCCTCTCTGACTCAAACCGTGCTCACCTGATTATGTCATCAAAATAAGAGTACTGTAGCCCACACACTATTCAGTATTTTTGTGTAACCTAACATTAAAGGATCACAAGCAAAAGAACCCTCAAAGAATGTGTGGACAAGTAGGGCCTCCATGGGTGTCGCATCGATGCACCACATCTCTACCAGAAGTGGGCTGACACATGACTTGCAGTTTTGTGGCATGGCAAAACATGAAGTGCAACATTGTAGTGGACTGGAACAAGAAGTGCAACATTCACTATAGGTAGCGCCAACGAACTTGATAATAATCTTGACCCCTTAACTTCTCATAACTCAAATAAATTAAAGCAATCGAGCTGACATTTCTATCATTTGGGAAGAGCCCACCAAGAAATAGGTGTGGATATTTACAGCCAGTTTGCTCTAGGCCCTTTTGAGTTATGAGAAGTTAAGGGGTCAAGATTATTGTCAAGTTCGTTGGCGCTACCTCTAACACCATCGTTGTTCAGCCATAGTGAGGTACAAGAAAACAACCTGACTATCGAGGTTCACAATGTTCGACCCTCCATGCCATCTTCCATGTGTATGGAAGCCGAAGCAGAAACACCTCCTTCGTCACTCACCATCCCTAGATTCAGACACGTCTTCCCCACCGCCCTACCACCTTGAGAACGTCATTGGGGCTGCTTTCGAACACCTGTGTCGGGACTACGACCTACATAAATGTACCCGAATTCTATGCTCTTTGTGCAACTATTGTACATAATATGATAGTCTAAACTTCTCCAGTGTATTTAAAGAACCCGTGCATGTCAGCTATTTCAGGAATGTAAAATATCACCAACCGCCCCAACATGAAAACATAATATAAATCAAACCCTTGTTTGTTCATGTGTTAGCTCACTGTGTATCTTAGCCTAGATACATCTATCCAAATCTAACTTAACCTGTCCTAACATACGCAGCCTAACTTGCCTAAATTTACCAAACCCAAAGTACTTATCCCTACGATTATATTTTGCATGCATATACACTATCATCCCAAGCTATCTTTACACATAATACATAATGTAAAGAAAAATGCACTCCAAAGTTCTCAAAATTCTTGCGCGCGCGCGCGCGCACACACACACACACACACACACACACACACACACACACACACACACACACACACACACACACACACACACAGCCCGTAGCCTAGTAGGTAGAGCTCTCGTCTCACACACGAGGGGTCGGGGGTTCAATCCCCGGCCGGGCGGAGACAAATTGGGCTTGTCTCCTTTCATGTGTTAGCCTCAGTTCACCTAGCTGTAAATAGGTACCTGGAATAAGTGGACGACGTTGTGACGTCCCATCTGGGGTTGGCAAAAATGGTACAAGGCGAGATGGGTATCATATGGTTCACCTAAGCTGATGGCTACCTAAGCCTTCGGGCGAGACGGTACCATCTATAGTGAGAATGGTACCATACAGATCCGCCCTAAGCCTTCGTTTCCGATGTCGCCAATTGGCTAAATACAGACTACACACACATCCACAGCCATTCCAACAGTACATAAAACACTTAACATGCATTTCACGCAATACATTCCCAGTTAAGGAGGCGCGATAATAATGAGCTTAGCTCGCATTGCGTGGATTCCCCTTGACGAACAAGTAACTGAGTAACTGAGTAACACACACACACATACACACATACACACCGGCAAAAGAAGAGGAGAAATGTTTGTGGGTGTAAATAAATGCTTGGCTAGAACACAGAAGGTAAATGTGCGGAAGGTGAGAAAATAAGTCTGTGACAAGGAGGAAGGAAGGTGGGGGAGGGGAAGGTGGTGGGGGAGAGAAGGGGTAGGGGAGAGGGCCGGAGGGAGATAGGTTTGGAGGGGGGAGAAGGAAGTAGGGGAGAGGGTTGGAGGGAGGAGAAGGAGGGTGTGGAAGGGGATTAATGAGAAAGGAATTGGGAAGGGGTTAAAATAAGTAGAGAGAGAGAGGGGGGTCTAAGGGTGAGTCACACGGTTATGTTCCCCCTTATATTCTTAATTTAAGGTTTACAAAAAGGCCTTTATTAATCTACCTTCAGTATAGTTACCAATATTGACCCTTACTGTACCGGTGACGTCCCTTCCATTATAATCTGGCAACTATTAGACGATTATGTTTAGTTTAGGAAGGACCTTTAGCAATTGAAAGCGCTCCAACTCTCTCATTTATGCCTTTATAACTCCCTCAAATCCTTCTTAAACTGCACAAAAATCGTCGAAATAGAGCAAGCAAAAAACAAAAAAGGCGTCGCTGTTACAGAATGGGTTAATGGCAATAATGATCCTCGAAATGTAGCCCTCCAAGAAATCCAATCGCAAGTTCCTCCAGAAATATTTGTATTTGATTAGCACCGATGGTAAGAAAGTAAATTATCAGGCGGACTGGAAAAGAGTGAGGCCAAACTTGAGAATAGATGAAACATGAGATTGGGATGGTTTTGAATTTTACTTTTCGTGCTTAAAATGTTAACTTATTGAACACCCTATATTTATCTTTTGAGTTGTGACAGTGTAAAAAGAAACAAAAACATTGTAATAATATACTTACATATTCCAGCCTTTAAGAAACGAGATTTTAACCGAAAAAATCCTCTTTATTCCAATGCTTTATCCTCTCAGCGATATAAAATTCCAATTCAGCAAATATGTTATATGAATATTTGAAATATTTGAAGAGGTGCTAGTTCTTCTCATTTGTGTCTTATATAGTGCAGTTGGGTACATGCAGTTGGGTACATGCTTAGATTAATATCCAGGGCCGGTATTTATAAAAGAATTTAAAAATTTCCCTAAAAGTAATTTTAACTAAAAGAAACTCCTTAAAAGTAAAAGTAAATCCTTAAAAGTTGTTCATAAAATAGCTTTTAGTAGAGGCGTTAAGAAAGTTGCCAAAGCCGCACAGAGCTACATGTAGCAAAATTACAATTGACGAATAACGTTAAATATGTAAATAAAGGCTTCTAATGCCATATAATAATTACTATAAATCAAAATGGTAATTATGCAAAAAGTAATTTGTACAAAATCGATTGTATAATGCCAAATTGAAAGGGTAATATATTTTCCATATCAAAAATATTTCGCACTGCAGTTCGGCCGCTCGGCGGTTGTTTCAAATGTGTAAACATACCTTCCACGCGTGTGCATCAAACAACAACTCGATCTACCGTCTACTGCTCGCAATGGATTCTTCACCTTCAACTTCTTCAAGTGGATCTGTGTCTAGTAAGATAAAGAGGGAGCGAACCAGCAATTGGACAGACGATGAATGTTCACTTTTGGTTGGCTTAGTCAACCAAAGGACAAACATTTTAAAGGGGAAATTAAGTCCTGTGTTAACCGCAAAGGACAAAAGGGAATGCTGGGAAGAGGTAGCGAGGAGAGTAAATGCCTCCTTTCCCAGAAGAAAAGTCACTGTACAACAGTGTCAAGCTAGATGGTTTTCTACAAAAAGTAAAGCTGTAAAAAAAAAATCAGCACTAAACTCAGATCTGTGTGCTACAGGTAAGGAATTATTAGGCTAGGGTAAGTATTTATAAGTGCACCATTATTTAACAATAGTAAAAAATACTCTTTTCCGTTTTCTGCTAGCCTAGGCCTATATTTTCATCATGATGTGTGTTTTGATGAAGCCTGGGCCTAGCCTAGGCCTATCTATTTCTTGAGGAAATTATTCATTATAGCCTAGAGATGTGACATGGCCCCCAATACTGGGGCAGGCTATGAATATCAGGGAAAATGTGGGATAATTTAAGATGTAAGGGTTGGGTGTGAAGGGGGATCAGCCGGGTTGGGCCAATCAGCGCTCTGCAGACCCCCATAATCCTGCGTTAATCTCTAACCGTTTTGGTAAGATGATCCTCAGGGTATTAGAGTGTTGAGCCTATAATTGGGCTTTGTAATTGGGGTCTGTAACAGGGATCTGCCTTGCTTAGGCCAATCGGCTTTCTGCAGACTCCCATTTTCTTATGTTCTTATGTAATACAACGATAATATGCCTAGACTTACAGCCTATGCCTAGGCTAATAAAAACAAAATAAATAAGAATGCTTGAGTTTTCACTTGTTTTAAGTTAGCCTAAATAAAGTTCAAAATTAGTTCAAAAAACCAAGTTTTTTCCAGGCTTAGCTCGGATTTACAGGATTTTCAGAGCAAAAACAAACTTTTGTTTTGCCCGGGGATAGCCTACATGATGGATTGAGGGGGCCTTTTAGCCCTCAGCCCTGTGACTTATTGAAATCAGCATCTATGATGCCAGATGGGGCCTAGCCTATAAAGGGTAAGAGGGGGTAGAATGGAATTTCTGTATATTCTCACTTAGGCCTATTTCACATAAATTTCTTTGCTGTATCTTGCTGTTAAAAACAATTATAAATTTTTTAGGCTTGCTCGTAATGTTGCACTTAGACTATAGAATAATTCAATTATTGTTCATAGAGGTTATAGGTGTAGGCGGCAGGCCTAATCATTAGACCTAGTTATGGTGAGGCCCTAGCCTAGGCCTATATAGTATTAGAAGAATAGAGGTTATAGGCTATGCCTATAAAACAATTTTTCAACTTACATACCTGAGCCTAGGCTGCCTAACAGTGAGGTCCGTGACTAGGCCTATTCTAAAATCAAGCCTTGTATAAGCATAGTATAAGTTCATTATTCACTGCAGAGTGTAACAAAATTATTTTGTTTTGCTATGGGATAGGCCTACATGATGAGTTGGGAGGGGCCACCCCCCTGTGACATTGATATCAGCCTCTATGCTGCCAGTAGGCCTGAGTAGGGTGCTTCACTAGGGTAAGAGGGTCAGAATGCCCTTCTAACAAATTTCTGCATATCCTCACCCATTTCACATAATTTTCCTCCTTGTACCTTCCTATTGCAAACAAATGTAATTTGTTTAGTCGTAATGGTGCACTTATTGAATAATTCCCAATTATCTTGAGTTGTTCATTGTCTTTGGTCAAAATTTGCAAAATCCCTGTACAGTATTATATAGCCTAATCATGTTTATACTAAAATGTCTAAAGGCCTAGGTCAAATCAATGTTAGGGTTGAATTATTCTAAAGCTATATACTGTATGTATCATAATTAATTATATATAGTTTACAAATACATCTGTGTGTTTATAAACCATATACTGTATACTGGTATATATAATGTACTGTACATATTTTTCTTTTTTTGTTGCAGGTGGTGGCGGTCCAACAGCTCCCCTTCTTGACCCAGTGAGTGAAAAGGTCATCGAGGGGATTGGGAAAGGGAATCACATCCTAGCGGGGGTTCCGTTGCCGGCACACCTTGATGACCCCCTCAGATATAGGATAATTCAGTAAGTGTTTGTTCACGGTAATCCATGAATTACAAGGGCTGATAGTGTTTTTTTTATAGGCTGTGTTCAGTTGCTTATGAAAATGAGTACAGTATATAGAAAAACACTGTAAAAACATATGGAAGTCAGTGAGTGCCCATATATTCCGCATTTGTGTGTTACTCTTTACATTAGATACTGTTATCTATAATAAAGGACTTTCAATATACCTTAATAATCTTTCAGGATTTGATATTGAGATAATTATAGGGAATAGGCTCGCAGCCTATTAGGGACAATGTAGGTCTGTGGAATCCCATCGCCACATTTGAATGATAACTAAGACCATCAAAACACTAATTTCTCAAAATCTGGAGGAAAAAACATGAAAAATGAGGGTGCAAGCCTATTCCCTATAATTACCGATATTGATATTCATGTAAAGTTTATTTATTTTTATTTTTTTTCAATATAAAACAAATCACATAACTTGTACTGAACTGAACATCAGTTGCAGACTACTTTCACATCTCTTACAACCTTTGTGAAGAGTAATGAAGAATTCAAAATATGGATTCTTTATGATAAATATGTGACGTTTAAGTCTTCACAGTATTCAAGAATTAAAATTTTGCAGCCTATGATCTAGGTACCCCAGTATTGTACACTTTTAATATTCAGTTTGTGTAGTGTTTTATGGTTATTTTCCTCTTTCTAGAGAACGCAACTGCAACGAACCCGTTCCCAAGGAGGCCACAGTTGTCTGGGAAGGCAAGTTGGAAGGAGTGGAGCAGCCAACATCCAACGACCAGCGTGACGGAGCAGTGGCTGAGAATGCCGAAAAATTGTCCGGTTCGCTTACAAAGAAAAAGCAGGAATTGGAGATAAAAGCCCTTCAAAATGAAGCAAAAGCCTGGGAGGCCACTCAATATGCCATGGCTATGAAGGCCAAATATTATATTGAGAAGGCTGACAAAATTAGATAATAAATATGGCCTTGCCGTGGGGAAAAAAAAGAAAAAAAAGGAGGGAATGTTGGCTTGCTTTGCCAAATTGTATTTCTTATTGCTCTCAACTCAATTCTTCCACCTAATTTTTATTTAGTCTACCTCTCTGCCATTCCACCTCATTCACATGACCGAACCCGTTCCTTCTCATACTTATCAGTACATACACCACATCGCTCTTGGTTGTTCCGCCCCTTGGTGCAGCTCCTTCAACATTCATGGACTGTCATTTTTTCACCCAACTTTGTTCATCCAAGCTCCCCACATGTCCAAACCTTCCGTTCCGGCCCTTGGTGCAGCTCCCTCCACATTCATGGCCTGGCATGTTTTCACCCACCTTTGTTCATCCAAGCTCCCCACATGTCCAAACCTTCTAAGTATACTACTACGCATCACATCAATGATGCTCTTGATACCTAACCTTTTCCTTAGCTATTCACTTGATATATTTCATCATTATGGTACCCAACATGCACTTCTCAAACACATCATATCAACCCCTCTCACTCTCGGTTTATCCCTTTCCAATGTACATGCTCCCCTCCTATTTGTCAAGGACAGGATCACTACACTATCATACAGTGAATTCCTGGCTCACTTCCCTATTCCTAGTGCCTGATTTCAGCTTACCAACAACTTTCCTCCCATGGTCTACCTTCAAAACTATTTTTTCAGTACATTCAGTAAAGCAAGAAACGGTCAATCTTCTGTAAATCTAAAATGGCTTACTTAAGACTGGGAATTGGGGCGGGACCCTCCTTTAAATAAAACAAATGTTGATGTAGTGGATACTACGCAAGATAGTGCTTCCGCCGTGTCTGTTTCGCTGCCACCCATGACGCCCTCGGGAAGACATCGCCTCACCTGCCACTCCTTCCCAACTTCGCCCACCCACACATCCATCGTTCCCCGCCGGAGTATGAGGAGAGTAATGAAAAACACTTCAGTGCTGCCTCTGGTTCTGGGGATGACTACATGCCCCTCACCCACGAACTTGCAAGAGAGTTCGCTTTATCAATTTGTTCGAACGCCAACCCGTGGTAATAACGTTCTTGACATTGTACTTGCAACAAAAGAAGAATTAATAGAGAATTTGAATGTTGGTGATGAATTCAGTAACAGCGACCATCGTACGATAACTTTCACTTTAAATTTTACTAGTAACGAACCAAATAGTAGCATCGAAAAAGTCCCTAATTCCAAGAAAGCAAACTTCCATAAACTTAGAGCTATGTTTAAAGAAACTGACTGGAGCTTTTTAATTAACAATAACGACATAAATACATCTTGGAAGTTATTCGAAACCACTTACCTAAAAGCAGTGCAAGACTGCATACCATCGAAAATACGGCGTCCAGGCCATAATAAGCCCAAATGGTGGAATAAAGATATTTCAAACTGCCTGCTTGCTAAAAAATTTGGTAATGATAGATTAAAATCCTCACAAAATGACGAAGAACGGGTGAAATTTGTAGAGCTACGACGCAAAGCCAAAAAGTTAATTAAGCAAAGTAAAAAGACCTTAGAGTTACATATTGCGAATCAAAGTAAAACAAACCCGAAAGAATTCTATAGTTATATCAGAAAGAAAAAAGTAGTTACTTCAACTGTGACCGTTAGTCGATGAAATGGAGAATACACCAAAGACGAAGTACAAATGAGTAATGCCCTGAATACCTTTTTTGCATCAGTTTTTACAACAGAAGACCTCAGTGATATCCCTACACCATCGCCGATTCAGATTGATAATTCAGATGTTTAAGCAATATCACCGTTACAGAGAGAGAAGTATTGAATTGTTTAGATAAACTCAAGGTAAATAAAACGCCTGGACCTGATACAATCTCGCCTAGAGTTCTAAAGGAAGCTAAGGATGAGCTCTCCAAACCACTGACATTACTATTCAATAAATCCTTGCAGTCTGGAACTATGCCTGATCAGTGGAAGCTAGCCAACGTAACACCGATATTCAAAAAAGGCAGCAAATCCCTACCCAGTAACTATCGTCCAATTAGCTTAACCTCAGTTGTATGTAAAATGCTAGAAACGGTCATACGAGACAGACTCGTAAATCACTTAGAGGAAAATAACATACTTAAAGATACTCAACACGGCTTTCGTAAAAAACGTTCCTGTTTAACAAACCTCTTAGACTTCTTCCACGATATCCTCAACTTCTACGATGAGAGTAAAGCTGTAGATATTATATACCTTGATTTTTAAAAGGCCTTTGACAAAGTTCCCCACAAACGCTTACTGCTAAAACTAAAAGCGCATGGAATACAAGACGGTGTGTTGAAATGGATAGAAAATTGGCTCAGCGACAGAAAGCAAAGAGTAGTCATAAACGGTAAGGCATCTAAATGGACCAATGTAAGTAGCGGGGTACCCCAGGGATCGGTACTAGGACCAATTCTCTTTCTAATTTACATCAATGACATAGATGAGGGTCTCACCTGCACAATCTCAAAATTTGCTGACGATACAAAAATTGCAAATAGCGTACTCTCAAAAGAACAAGTTGAGGGTATGCAACACAATCTAGATAAATTGTCATGTTGGGCCCAAATTTGGCAAATGAGTTTCAATGGGGATAAATGTAAAGTACTACATATCGGATACCTAAATGAGAAAGCAAACTATTCGATGAATGGCACTCAGCTTAAGAATGTAAACAGAGAAACCGATCTGGGAGTAACAATATCGAGTAACCTAAAACCGAGTCAACAATGTTCAGAAGTTGTTAAGAAGGCAAACAAAATAATTGGCTTTATAGGCAGGTCATTTGAGCATAAATCCAAAGACGTTATCCTAACCCTTTACAATTCCTTAGTCCGCCCTCTTCTGGAATACTGCGTTCAATCCTGGTGCCCTTATTACCAAAAAGATATAAACAAGCTAGAACGAGTTCAACGTAGAGTTACCAAAATGATACCTAGCCTAAAGAACAAACCATACGAAGAGCGTCTTAGAGAATTAAATCTATTTCCTTTAACCCAGCGCAGATTAAGAGGTGACTTAATTCAAGTGTTCAAAATCATCAAAGGCATCGACAATATGAACTCTAGTAAGTACTTCACTATCGACCAATCTAATTACACGCGGGGAAACGGTTGCAAAATTATTGGTAAATCTTTTAACTCACACGAATCTAAGAATTTCTTCTTCAATCTAGTTGTCAACTTGTGGAATGGGCTTCCCCGAAACGTTATAGACTGCATCACCGTTGATTCATTTAAACTCCGCGTAGACAAATATCTCGCATCAAACCCGCGACTGACTGCGTTTGTAAATGAATAACTTTATTTTATCCCCCCTCAGTTACTAACCCATCTTTCCCCTACTAACTTCCTAATCCTGCCACGGACATTAGTTCCAGGGCAGTAATTCCCTTTCCAATGTTTCCTTACCCACTCTAAACCACTGTTTGGACACTTGATCCTCAGTGTTTTGGAGGACAAGCAACCTAGAAGGGTCACTAGATCTGTTGTTGCTTGATTTCCTTTGTACTCCTTTGTACTCCTTTGTACCCACACCCCGTGTGGAAAAGAGGACTTGTCTGACGATGACCCTGCTCCCTACCCGTGGGCGCCTCCCATGTCGACTGTGTAACAAGTACGGTACCAATACTTATTGTAAGGATACATCTACAGTATATATTATGACTGTGCAACAAGTACTGGTACCAACACTTTTTGTAAGGGCACAATGTGTTATTATGACTGTACAACAAACACTGGTACCAACACTTTTTGTAAGGGCACAATGTGTTATTATGGCTGTACAACAAGTACTGGTACCAACACTTTTTGTAAGGGCACAATGTGTTATTATGACTGTACAACAAGTACTGGTACCAACACTTTTGTAAGGGCACAATGTGTTATTATGACTGTACAACAAGTACTGGTACCAACACTTTTTGTAAGGGCACAATGTGTTATTATGACTGTACAACAAGTACTGGTACCAACACTTTTTGTAAGGGCACAATGTGTTATTATGGCTGTACAACAAGTACTGGTACCAACACTTTTTGTAAGGGCACAATGTGTTATTATGGCTGTACAACAAATACTGGTACCAACACTTTTTGTAACGGCACAATGTGTTATTATGGCTGTACAACAATTACTGGTACCAATACTTATTGTAAGGGCACATTTTTGTATTATGGCTGTACAAGTTTCAATATTACATAGACAAGACACGTCTATTTATTATGGCTGTGCAAAAAGTACCTGTTTATATTTTAAGGACACGCCTATATATTGGTTGTGTAACAAGTGCCATATTTATTGTAGCAACACAATTATTATGGCTGTGTTAACAAGTGCAATTATTTCTTGTAAGGAAACATATTTTATGTGTGTGTAAAAAGTGCCAATATTACTTGTAAGGAAACATATATTATGAGTGTGTAACAAGTGCCAATATTACTTATATGTTTTCATATTTATTATGTATATACTCAGGGACACACCCCACTGCTGTGGTGGCCGACACCAGACAGAAACAATATTTACAGTTCCTATTCTCAATTGCGAAACAAATTCTGTACAAATAATATTATTGTCCATATATATCTCGTCATAATATATTTCTAAGGTTGAGTTGGTGCAGTATCAAATAAATAACAAATCAGTGTTTAAGCTTTTATTACCTTCCTGAAAATGTATACAAAATTTGGGAGTCAATTCAATTGCCAATTTATTATATAAAGAGCTAAGGCAGAGGGGCTGGAGGATTGGGTATATGCAAGACGTAATCCATGATCGATAGATTTACAGCAGGGAGGTTTTGGAAAGGAAATGGGCTGTATTGAGCAAATAGCCTCCATGCAATTATTGGTGCAGAAGTATTCAGGCAAGAACAGAAACCCTATGCATCATTAATTTCATAAGTGTTTATGGGGAGACGAGACAAATGTGGAAGTTCAAAAGCGATGTGGTGTGGAGGTACAGCGAAGTTGAGATATGTGAGTGAAGGTGGTGTTGGGAGGGAGGAGGGATGGATGGTAAATACATGGCGGGGGATTGCTTAATCCAATTAAAGTGACTGAAGAGTCTATTAAATAAATAAACACTACCAGTACTTGAAATCACAGTACCGGATAATCTAACTTGGTCATAAGTTGGGTTAGAGAGTGTATCGGTGCTATATTTACAATGGCCTACGATATGTTCCCATTTAATTTAACCAATTTCTTCTAAATAATATTGAGATATATATTGGCTTATTTAGATGATTTATGCCTTAATTTTAGAGTAATAAAATGGTAAAATTCTATATTTGTGTAATGCGACCATAGTCTAACTTTAGCACAACTTTATCCCTAAGTTGTATGTAGTATGAATCCCTTAAAAGTGGCAGTTGGTAAATGCCAATAGTAGGAATCACTTAAAAGTGAAGGTTGGCAAATGCCAATCTGTATTGGAGACCATTCTGAATAGCTGCAAGATCACCATGCAGGTTGGGGTTGTAAACCTCCTTCTCTTCCTCTTCCTCGTTTATGGGTGGTAGTTCAATGGGTTGTGCGATGTTACGGTCTTTGCATATATTATGCAACATCGCACATGCATAGATGACTTTGCAAGCCTTTGCCGGATTGAGGCGGATCTCTCCATGTAGTACGTGAAATCGGCGTTTCAGTTGACCAATTCCTCGTTCCACTAGACTGCGTGTTGTTTTGTGGGCACTGGATAAAGAAAAGAAAAACAAGGTATAGTAAACTATATAACAACAAAAACCTCCAGAAAAAACAAATACAAGGCTAGTGAAAAACATAACCAACTGGGGGCTACTCGCCGAGTTAACAATAATAATTGACGAGGAAGAAACTGGGAGTTGAGACAATTAAAACGGTATAGGCTATACTGTATGATAGTAGGCCTGTGCAAAGGTGAACGCGTGATGAATGACCGGCTTGAGTGTGCGAACTTTGGTAAGGAGTCGAATAGCCTATAATTGAGTGATAATAGGCCAAAAAGTGAAGTACAGTATTTATATTTCCTAGCTTATACTTGTGATGTATAATGGGCCGAAAATAGAAGTACCGGTATACCTGAATGTGACCCAATGATACTTAGCCTATAGGCTAACTGGGCAATAATAGGTCAAAAAGGGAAGTATATACCTAGCCTAATTTTCAGAAATAGCCTATAAATGGACAATTATAGGCCAAAAAGGGAAGTACAGAACCGGTATATCTGCTGGTACCTAGCCTATTAATGGACAATAATACCGGTAGGCTAAAAAGCGAAGTACGGTAACCTATACCTGTTACCTACCCTAGTTTTCAAACATAGCCGATAATTAATAAAGGAAGTACAGTAGCCTATACCTGTTACCTACCCTAATTTTCAAACATAGCCGATAATTTATAAAGGAAGTACGTTAGCCTATACCTGTTACCTACCCTAGTTTTCAAACATAGCCGATAATTAAGTCATAATAGGCCAAATTTGCATACTTATTAGGCTACCTACCTTAATTTTCAGATATACTGTAGCCTATAATTGGGTATTAGTGGGCCAAAAAGGGGTAAATTTGTACCATGGGACAGTAAAGTGTTTTAACATATAGGCTACCATAATTATACAGTACCGGGTATGTATATATATTTTTATTATTTTCTTTGATATATATATATATATATATATATATATATATATATATATATATACTGTGTTGCTCTACAGCAAGGACTGCAGGAAATGAGTATCAACCCATTATATAACAATCTATTGGCTAAATACGACCCCCACTTGTGGGGAGGGCTATAAAGATCATGGAAAATGTAGGGTTACAGAGGATAGGATAAAGTTAAAAAATAAGCTCTAATTAGCTGCAATAACCGTTTGCCGTGGGATACACAGTTGATTGAGGGTGGGCAAAGCCCCTTCCCGGCCTTATTGACGTTCTCATATATTTTAACAGTAGGGGGCAAAAACCCTTTATAGCCTAATAAATTGTTTACATTATAGACATACAGTATTTGCTAATGGATTATGTGATAGGCCTATGCCAATTCCGTAGGCCACACAAAAATTCATGAGTCTTGTGGGTGTCACACTGTAAAATCTTACACAAAAAGAGAAGTATACCGGTACTGGTACCTATTACCTAGCCTATAATTGGGTGATAATAAGCCAAAGAGGGAAGTATACCTATTTCCGAGTCTAATTTTCCGACTTAGCCTAGAATCGGGTCATTGTAGGCCAAAAACAGAAGTATCCTACCCTAATTTTAGATAACATAGGCCTACCGGTAAATACAGAGAACAATATTTTGCATTCACTTAGGCTAGGCCTAGGCTACCACAAAAATAAATAAACAATAAAATAATAATAGGCTAATAACAATATACAGGGAGGCGTATTGCAATTTTGGTAAAAGTTGTGTTAGCGGGCGTACCTTCCGCTTTGTTTACATCTTTACATAGGCCTAGTGACCTAGTCGCACGCTCGCTCTTACATTTGCGTCTAATTTGACTGCTGTTATTTGCCCCTGCTGGTAATATAGCTTAGCCTAGCCTAAGTCATGGTGGGTGAGGGGGCAAAGGCCCTCTCAACTCATTATTGTATTCCACGACCGGTAAGAAAATAATCTACCTTACACATGGCCGTGGGAAACAATAATGGGTTGAGGGGGGCTTGGTCCCCCTCACCCATGACTTAGGCCTAGCCTATTGTCATTACGACACATCATATGTATTACCAACAGCCAACAGGGGCAAATAATAGCAGTCAAAGTAAACGCGATTGTAACTGCGAGCGTGGCACTAGGCTAGCCCTAGGCTATGTAAAAAAAAAAAGGGGTCGGTACGCCTGCTAGGCAGGGGATACGGCCGAATACTACATCCTTACCAAATATTTTATACATTTACCTGTTATAGTTGGTTTGTGAGCCAGGCTGAGGATTTAGAAATGGAGTCAGTAACCATGTCTTGCTGCCATATCCACTGTCTCCAAGTAGGTGGCACGATTTAGGTGGAACATAATTATGTTCAAATACTACTGTTAACCCAGATTCATTCAAAATTCGAGAATCATGAACTGATCCAGGCCATTTTGCTACCATATCAATTATTTTGTACTGGGCATCAAACACAACTTGCACATTTATGCTATGGTACCTTTTCCGATTGACATACTCGGGTTCATATTCATTTGGAGCTATTATTCTAACATGAGTCCCATCAATAACCCCCACAACTCCGGGAAACTCTGCAATGTCCATAAACTGGGCTTGATTTATCTGAATTTCTGGTAGAGTGAATGGGAACTTGATGAACCTTGCATATAGATTTGGTTGCAAGAATGCATCTAATACTTGCTTAATCACACGGCTTACGGTTGGCTGCGATACTCCAACATCGTCAGCATTGCACAGTTGCATTTTTCCCGTTGCCAAATAACGTAGAGTAATACACACTTTCAACTCGGGTGTGAGAGCTTGGTTCCTCTCAGTTTGGTTTTGTAAAGTTTCTCTCAACAAGTCTGTTATCATAAGGATGCCTTCACGGTTTAAGCGGTATCTTTCAATTAACTCAGAGTCGCTATATTCATCCAATAAGTCTTTTCTAACACGAAAATTTCTTGGCAGGCGGTGACGGATTTGTTGTTGTTCAGCCATGTTGTCGTCGTCTAAAAGTAACTTTTAAGGGCTAAAAGTCCCCAGGGTGACTTTTAGTTTTAAAAGCAACTTTTAGCAGTTAAAAGTGTTTTTACCCAACTTTTAATTTTTAAAAGTTGCCGCCATCTTTAAAAGCTACTTTTAGGCCTAAAAGTGCTTTATAAATACCGGCCCAGTATTCGAGAATGGAAAATATAATGTGAGCTTGTGCTTAAACCTTTAACTGCCTTGATAGGGTAATGGTTAGTGTGCGAAATTTATGTGTGAGTATCCTAGGTTAGAATCCTTGGAGTACCACATATATTCATTAGT
This sequence comes from Paralithodes platypus, assembly GCA_032716605.1. NCBI lineage: Eukaryota > Metazoa > Arthropoda > Malacostraca > Decapoda > Lithodidae > Paralithodes > Paralithodes platypus. The sequence continues at coordinate 23,805,577 of CM064487.1, forward strand.
TTCATTGATTTCATTAATTAGGATTATTTGTAAGTTAATTTAATTGAATGGGAAAAGAGGAGAAAGATTTATTTTTCCTACCAAAAACATAAAGTACAATTGCCTGCCTGCAAATGTAGTGGGAATATTACTGTATGATAAAATTGAGACATTAAACACTGAATGAGGGAAGCACTGACTTAGGCATGTGTTTAAGGATAGGTTTTCAAATATTTTATTAGCGTGTTAGAATTGTACCACATTTCACTGTAAAAGTCCCTGAACACTCAGCCAAGGATACATTGAAATTACAATATAGTGGTGAGGCAGTAAAGAGATACAGGACAAAGGTCGACAAAGGAAAGCAAGTACCAAGTGTTGATTGATTTTAGATAGACAGCTTACTGTATAATAGGTATAATAAGTATAAGAAGTATGTGGGATGTATGGCTTGCCACGGAGTACTCGTAGTCATGATTTTTGAACACCTTTTAATGATAAAAACAAGACTATTAATAATGAAAGTAATATGGTCTTTATGGCTCCAGTGATTTATCAAAATAGTTCGCCAGTGTTTGTGCTTCCAAAGGTTGTCCAGATATTCCTAACCACGACTACAATCGCTTGCACAAGTGGTTGGTGCACTACTATACACTACTACTATACACTATGCACTACTATACACTATACACTACTATACAATATACTCTACTATACACTACTACTATACGCTATGCACTACTATACACTATACACTACTATACACTACTACTATACGCTATGCACTACTATACACTATACACTACTATACAATATACACTACTATACACTACTACTATACGCTATGCACTACTATACACTATACAATACAATACAACTACTATACACTACTACTATACGCTATGCACTACTATACACTATACACTACTATACACTACTACTATACACTATGCACTACTATACACTATACACTAATATACAATATACTCTACTATACACTACTACTATACGCTATGCACTACTATACACTATACACTACTACTATACACTATGCACTACTATACACTATACACTACTATACACTACTACTATACGCTATGCACTACTATACACTATACACTACTATACACTACTACTATACGCTATGCACTACTATACACTATACACTACTATACACTACTACTATATGCACTACTATACACTATACACTACTATACAATATACACTACTATACACTACTACTATACACTATGCACTACTATACACTATACACTACTATACAATATACACTACTATACACTATACACAACAATACACTACTATACACTACTATACACTATGCACTACTATACACTATACACTACTATACAATATACACTACTATACACTACTACTATACACTATGCACTACTATACACTATACACTACTATACACTATACACTACTATACAATATGCACTACTATACACTACTACTATACACTATGCACTACTATACACTATACACTACTATACAATATACACTACTATACACTACTACTATACGCTATGCACTACTATACACTATACACTACTATACAATATACACTACTATACACTACTACTATACGCTATGCACTACTATACAATATACACTACTATACACTACTACTATACACTATGCACTACTATACACTATACACTACTATACAATATGCACTACTATACACTATACACTACTATACAATATACACTACTATACACTATACTAATATACACTATTATATGATAAACATGAGGGACTGGTTCAGGCATGTTATTAACCTCTCCGTGGCGCACAGGGGGTTTTCTACAGGGTAAGACTGTGCGCACCTATGATGATTTTGGGACCCATTGCCAATTTCGATAAAAAGTACATCATCGTGTAGGGAATGTTTGCGTGCATCGGCCCATATATATTTGACCCCCCAAAAAATGTCTGGGGGGGGTGGGGGAACCGTCCGTAGTTGAAAAATGTGGAGCGAATGGCACCGCGCGGCTAGATTGTCATCGAGCGGCGAGATTTCCCTGCCGAATTTTCACGCGCCCAGGGGATAGAAGGAGAGGGAGGAGGGGGTGGGTTACCGCGTATTATCACGTATATCTCCTTTTTTGAGCCCTTTTAGGCTATGTAGAGTATGTATACGTGTGTAGGCCACCCATATAACAATAAATATGCCTCATAGTGACCAAAATTGCAATATATAAGGGAATTATAAGATAATTTTTAGGCGGGAATGAAGATGTGTTGGAGGTTTGGCGGCAATTTATGAGCTGAGAGTGTGCTTTACGCCATACATATCACTTATATCTTGTACGTAGAGCACTGTCATGCTATAATACAGACTTGTACGTATGTATACGTGCCATATATCAAAATATATACCGCATATAGACCAATTCATGCGATATTTACGCACATTATCAATGAGTTTCTATGCGTGAACCAAGGTGTGAGTGAGTTGTGCTGGGAATGAAAGGGGGAGAGGGTGTGTTACGCCATAAATATCACGTAAATCTTGTATTTAGAGCACTAAATCTAAATCTAAATTTAGAGCACTTCTATCTATTTCTCCTTTCTCAGAAATCTCCATCTTAGGAGATTTCAACGTTCACCACCGCCATTGGCTCTCCTCTCACACTACTGATCCACCTGGTGAACAAGCCTACGTCTTTTCTATCCTAAATGACCTAGAGCAGTTAGTTCAGCAACCCACCCGTATCCCGGATCGCATCGGAGATCGGCCCAACATTCTTGACCTGTTTCTAACTTCTAACCCTTCTTCTTATACTGTCGATCTTTTCTCTCCTTTGGGCTCCTCCGACCATAAACTTATCTCTGTCACCTGTCCTATCTCTCCAGTACAGCCACCCGATCCTCCTAGCCGGCGGCGCTTGTGGCACTTTGGCGCTGCCGACTGGGAGGCTCTTCGGCAGTACTTCTTTGATTTCCCATGGAATGATTTCTGCTTCCATGGCCGAGGACCCTCGGAGAGTGCTGAACGCATTACCGAGGTAATCCTATCGGGCATGGAAGCATACATTCCATTCTCTTTCTCTCAGACTAATGCTAAAAAATCTTGGTTTACTCACGCCTGTTCTACTGCTGTCCGCAATAAGGAGGAAGCATTCAAATGGTACCGATGCCTTAAAACTCAAGACTCTCATTCTTCATATGTTTCTGCCCGGAATCAAGCCAAATCTGTTCTTCGACTTGCCAAACACTCTTTCATCAATAATAAATGCACTGAACTATCCAACTCTAGCTCTTCCGAGGCTTTCTGGCATCTAGCCAAAAACCTCTCCAACAATTTCTCTTCCTCGTCTTTCCCTCCCCTTTCCCACTCTGATGGCACAACCATCACTTCTTCCTCTGACAAAGCTAAACTCTTCGCTCAAACTTTTGCTAGAAACTCCACCTTGGATGATTCCGGTGCTATTCCTCCCTCTCCGCCCTCCTCTCTCTTACTTATGCCTAATATCCTAATCTCTTCTAAAGATGTACTTTCTACCCTCTCTGGGCTTAACACTAATAAGGCGTACGGTCCGGACGGTGTTCCTCCTGTTGTTCTCAAAAACTGTGCTTCCGTGCTGACTCCCTGCCTAGGCAAACTCTTTCGTCTCTGTCTATCCTCTAACGTCTTCCCTTCATGCTGGAAGTTTGCTCACATTCAACCTGTCCCAAAGAAGGGTGACCGCTCTCAACCCTCCAACTATCGTCCAATTGCTCTTATCTCTTGTCTTTCTAAAGTTTTTGAAACTATTCTTGCTTCCAAATTTCTTAAGCATTTCTCTTCTCATAATCTGCTCTCAGATCGCCAGTATGGCTTCCTTAAGGGTCGCTCTACTGGTGATCTTCTTTCATATCTTACTAACTCTTGGTCATCCTCCTTTCGGGACTTCGGTGAGACTTTTTCTATTGCACTAGACATATCGAAAGCCTTCGATAGAGTCTGGCATAAATCTTTAATTTCTAAACTACCCTCCTTCGGTTTCTATCCCTCCATCTGTGCCTTTGTCTCTAATTTCCTTTCCGGCCGTTCCATAGCCGCGGTTGTGGACGGCCATTGTTCACTTCCTCACCCTATAAACTCCGGTGTTCCTCAGGGCTCTGTCCTATCTCCTATTCTCTTTCTAATTTTTATAAATTATCTCCTTAACTGTACCTTAATTCCCATCCATTCATACGCAGACGACTCAACCTTGCACTACTCCACTAGTTTTTCAGAACGCCCCAGCCAGCAATCCCTCAACGACAAACGTAATGAAGCCATAGAACTCTTAAATTCTGATCTAAATACTATTTCCAATTGGGCAGAGAAAACCTTGTTAACTTTAATGCTTCCAAAACCCAATTTCTCCATCTATCTACCCGTCAGGATCTCCCAGCGGACTATCCCTTATTCTTCAACAATACAAAAATCAACCCTTCATCTTCTCTCAATATTCTTGGTGTCTCTTTTTCTTCTGCTCTCATTTGGAAGGACCATATTACCAGTCTTGCTAAGGCAGCCTCCCAGAAGCTGGGTGTGCTCAACCGCCTTAGGGGTTCTTTTCCCCTGCACAGCTTCTTGCTCTGTACAGGGGCATAGTGCGCCCTTGTATTGAGTATTGTTCACATGTGTGGGGAGGTTCCTCTCACACCGCTCTCCTAGACAAAGTTGAAAGGAAGGCCTTTCGTATCATTAACTCCCGTCCACTCACCAACTCTTTGCAATCTCTCTCTCTCCGCCGCAATGTTGCATCTCTCTCGCTATTCTATCGCTACTATAATAATCAGTGTTCCTCAGAGCTATCCCAGTGCATACCACCTCCTTTACGTAGGGCACGTGGTACCCGTCTTGCAACTCAATCCCACCCCTACTCTGTGCAACTCTCCAACCCAAGAGTGAAACGTTACTCTCAAACTTTCTTCTACTCAACAGCTGAGCTCTGGAACTCTCTCCCAGAATCAGTCTCTCCCTCTTCCTATGACTTAAATTGCTTCAAATTCCGTGTGTCCAGGCATTTTGGCTCGAACGTCCCTTGATTTTGGCCCTGTCACTCTTTCAACTATGGGGGAGGCACTCGCTATAGGCAGTTATGCCTTTTGCCTCCCTCAATCACATAGAAAAAAAAACAAAACAAAAAAAACTGTCATGCTATAATAAAGACGTGTACGTATGTAGGCGTCCCATATAACAAGGAATATACCGCATATAGAAGGGTGGGTGGGGGTGGCTGGGTAGGACGGAGGCTAGCAGGGAGGGAGTGAGTGAGTGAGTCGTGGAGAGAAGGAAGGCAGGCAGATCTCTAGATAGATAGCCAGCTGTGTGACAATTGTGGATTCGCCCGAGGCGTATTGATGTCTTGGGATTTTGAACCTTATGTCTACCAGGTGTCTGGTGTTTGTTGCCACCAAGAGTTTTACAATAACATGAGTCAGGAATGGAGAGAGAGAGAGAGAGAGAAAAACTGAGACATGCGTATGTCGTACGTATAAATGGACTTCAGAATTGCATTTTTATGCAAGCAGACATTGCATTTTAGACACATGTGAAGTACCACAGAAACATGTAGGCCATTGACTGTAAATAAAGTACTATATTATATAGACCACCAGCGACGGTGGTCAGTAAACACAGGCAGATTGCCTTTTGTGATAGAGGGCTAAATATAGACTGGTGTCTCCTTACACTTGCGAAAGGGTAGATTGCCACCAGAGAAACTTATACTTATTTATTTCCAAGTAATATGCAATATAAATGTATATTCGAGACCTACTGCAATTATTTGTATGACAGTCATGACTATGTATAATCCAATATACGCGCGTAAGCGAGACATAAGAAAGCTGGTTGAGCAATTTTCGACACCCACACAGTTATTATTAATTTTTATTTACAATATTATACAATACAAATGTATTTGTGAAGAGTATTTTATCCATTATTGTATTTATACAAATTTTGTTCCCAGACAGAGCTGCTGTAGCTGGAGCATAAAGGAGCGGCAAGGGTCACCGCTTGACCGTGTGAAAATGAGTGGAGTCACACTGAGAAGGGCAATTTTGCTGAGTGTTTGGGCAATTTTTGACAGAATAAAGTTATATAATTACTAATTCCTGACAGAGACAAACTTTTATAAACCTTGGCATGATATAATTGATAATCCCATCAATTTACAAACGTAAATTGGTGGGATAATTCATTTTTTTTGTATATTGTCATTTCGATTGTAAACACAAAGTTTTGAGTGATATTTGGTATGAGCTCCTGTGGCATGGTTGGTAAGGTCGCGGACTGGAAAACTCAAAGTGTGGAAGGGTAGTGGGATCGAATCCAGGAGGGGGTTATGGGGAAGGTTTTATATTGTCTAGAACATTTTTGATAAAAAACATTTTTTACAAGATCATGCCATTGTATTCAAACAATATGAAATATTCATAGAATATATCATATTGTAAGAATACAATGACATGACCTTGTTTTTTTTTTGTTTTTTTATTGTTTTATTTTATTATCTTAGTAGGTTTGACAGGATTTATGGAAACATTTATTTTTGTACAATTCATTTGAGGTAAGAAAATAATTATATACACATTACTTTGGCTAATAACAAACATATATATTGATATACTAAAAAAATAAGGCATATTACATGTAAATCTTTGAAACTTATAAACTAAATAATGAAACATACAATTATATAATGTAAAAGCTATATCACAGGGACATCTTTGGAACTTATACATTATATAATATATATGTTACATTATGAGGTAGCGTGATCAATTAGGTCAGGTCAGGTAAGGTAGGGCGCGAGTCCAGGACAGGGCGGAGCAGGGGGCGAGTCCAGGGCAGGGCACGGGGCGAGTCCAGGGCAGGGCAGGGCAGGGCGACACTCAATCATTCTTGAAGGTGTGGTAGTCCCTGAAGCAGTCACCCAGGCAGAGTGGAACTTTGCACTCGGCGCACATTGAGGTGACTCTTTTGGTGACATGGGGTTTCCTGACACTGGTGCTGCAGACGGTGCACTGCGCCTGCCTGCGACGAGTGCCAAGCATCTCAGTGTTGATTGGGTAGTGTCTTTCGACACCCAGCTGGATGCGGTCAGGAACGTGATCCCCACGCCATGCCATACGTCTGTGAGTGGTGGTGCCATACTTCTCCAGGAGTTGGTATGAGACGTTGTAGACGAACTCCCGGAATTTCAGCTTCTGGTTTGGGGCCATATCCTTTTTCACCAACCACAAGTTGTAGGCGTTCAGCATCGTGATATCAACTAGGTGGAGGAAGAGCTTGTGATACCACTTCACAGTCTTCCTCAGACACTCAACGCCTGACAGCTGACAGTCAGACTTGTCCACCAGGTGCATGTTCTTGGTATAGTCCACTACAATGTCGGGCTTGTAGATGGTCTTCCTGGTTCGGTAGTGGATTTTGCCAGAATCCACCTGGGCACCTGTGTGGACGGTGGAAAGCAGGTGGACGTCTCGCTTATCCTTCCACTTCAGGGCTATCAGTTTCCCACACTTCTCGAGCTGCTTTAATTTCTGCCCCTTTCGTCGCCTTCTTCGCACATGCCTCTCGCGGTGTTCCTGGGCAAGGTCGTCTTCTGAAGGTGTGTCACTGGAGGAGGCATCTGTGAGAGGTATGACATTACCTGTGAACTTTGGCATAAACTTTCTTGTCTTTCTGACAGTCCCACATGACCCCGTTTGGTTGTCATGAAGAAACTGGCAGAGAGCAGGAGAAGTATACCAGTTGTCAGTGTAGATGATGTGGCCTTTGCCCAGGTAAGGTGCCAACATTTTCCTGACGATGGCACCTGACATGCCCATGGGGTCATTGGCAGCGGCTTTCGGTATGTCAATGTCAGTGCCTGTGTACACGATCATGTCAAGCACTATTCCAGTTTCGCAGTCACACAAAACGAAGAGCTTGATTCCGAACCTATGCCTTTTCAAGGGGATATACTGCTTGAAAACAAGATGTCCTTTGAAGAGCACGAGCGACTCATCAATCACCAAATTGAGGAAGGGGTAAAAGTATTTCCTATACCTCTCCAACAACATGGTGAACACATCCCGAACTTTCCATAGCCTGTCAATCCTGTTAGGATTTTCGTTGTCTGCAAAGTGCATAAATCTTAGCAGCAACAAAAATCTGTCACGAGTCATGAACTTATTGAAAGTTGGGGTGGCGATGAGAGGGTCGTGCTTCCAATAGTGTTGCAACACATGCTTCTTGATCAGAGGCATGAGGAACAACAAGGCAAAGAACGTCATAAATTCTTCCACAGTCGTATCCACCCAGCCTCGTATTCTCGCTTTTGGAGAAAGGACGTCCAATCTGCCAAACACCCACCTGTAGTAGGCGTTTGTTTGGGCAACGATGTACGTCATTACCTCCATATCGAAAAAAGCGAGGAAGAAGTCGCTTTCGTTCGCTTGATCGTCACAGGGCCAGTCGTCAGTTGTTCCTGACGTCCCAGGATTGAACTGGGGCACGTCACCGTCAGACCACTCGAACGAAGGCAGCCCAGGGATCGGAATGTCGTCTGCGTCGCCTTCATCGTCTGAAATATCGCTTCAATGGTCGGGATACAGCACTTCATCATCATCACCCTCCTCTTCACTTGACAGACGATGCCCTTCCTCATTCTCGTCACCGACGTCGGACTCACTCCCACTGTCCACTCCCAAATCCCCCCACCCTTGGTCCCGTGCTAGGGCTTCGTCGTCGAAACCCGGGCTACCAATGTCCTGCGAATCACCATCAAACAGCAGGGCGGCATACTTTGATGGTGTCAGAGTTTTCCGGGTCACTTTTGCACGTGCGGGAGTCTTATGGACAGGGACAGCAGTGGTGCGTGGCCCTGATGGCAAGATGATGGTGGTGCCTGTCGCCCTTCTCTCTGTTCCTTGGGCAGGGGCGGCAGGGGCAGCAGGGGCAACAGGGGCAGCAGGGGCAACAGGGGCAGCAGGGACAGCAGGGCCGGCAGGGACACCAGGGCCAGCAGGGCCAGCAGTCGCTTTCCCTCTCCCTTTCCCCTTCCCCTTCCCCTTCCCTGTTCCTTGGGCAGGGGCGGCAGGGGCGGCAGGGGCAGCCGGGCCAGGGGCGGCTGGTGGTGGTGGTGGTGGTAGGGGCACTGTGGCTGGCGTACGGGTTCTCTTCCCTACGCCCGTGCCTTTAATTTTTCCTGCCCCCGCAGGTTCTGCAGCCCTAGGGTGGCCTCCTGCGTCGCTGGTACCGGTGGCAGTGGTGGCAGTGGTGGTGGTAGTGGTTGTTGCAGTGGCCTGGGTCGTGGTGGCAGTGTCCCGAAACACCAATGACCTCTGTACCTTTGTCGTGCTTGCACGTGTTTTTCGTGCTTTGGGTGCAGGTGTTTCGTCCTCCGAGCTGTAGGGCGTGTCGTACTGGTAGGTAGGGTCTTTAGCAGCCACCCTCTGCCTTCCACGGCGGTTAACACCACCAGAAGGAGGGCTGGTTGTGTCATCAGGGAGCGAGCGTGAGGGACGTGTGGGCTCCATGACTAGTGCGTGGTTACTGGCGCGGTGGTGCTTGCACGAGTGCGGGGCGAGCGTTTGGCGGGGTGGTGTCGAGAGTTGACATGTAGTACTATACCCACACCAATTTTCATCCGCCTGGCTATAAACGCGCGGTTTTGGTACGCGTTCAAATGCTCTGCTCTAAGAGTCTCCCCGCAGTCCGCCGGGGGAACTCTTAAGAGTCTCCCCGCAGCTCCCGGGTTAAAGGAAATCATTCAAAATATTTCATCAACGTGTCAGAATTGTTAATTAAAATGTGTACTACCTTTCACTGCTGGCGATTGCACTCTTAATTCATTCACTGTTATGATCACTAATAGACGCTAGGTGGGAGAGGTAGAAAGTGGGAAGGAGAGGCGAGGGATTATGTGGGAAGGAGATAGAAGAAGGAGAGGATATAGGGGAGAAGAGGAAGGGAGAACAGAAGGAAGGGATAGAGGGAGAAGGGAAGAAAGTTAAGAGTGGAAAGATGGGGTAGGGGAGAGGGGTGAAAGTAGAAAGAAGGGGTAAGGGAGAGGTGGGTAGAGGGGAGATATGTGAGGAGACTAAAGAAAGGAGGGAGGGAAGAGAGCTGGGATGGGAAGGAGGAGAATGGGGGGGGGGGGATTTAGTGGATTGAAATAGCTGTACATTTTAAGAGAATGTGTAATAAGTCAGATATGCACAGTGGAAGGTGTTTTATTGTGGGAGGCAGTGCATCTTTTGTTTTGCGTAAAATATATGTACGACATATATACAGTATAATCTGAAGCGTCAGGGATATAATAAAGGGTTGGATTGTCTCACTTTGGTTATTTACTGATTTAAATGGGTGTAACTTTATTAGTGTTCACGACTGTACTTTTAGTTTGAATTACGTCCCCTTTTCCTCAGAAGAGACCCTCGTTTTACATGTAGCTTTGCTTTTGACTCATAAGAACATTAGACAAATGGAAATCTGCAGAAGGCCTATTGGCCCATTTGAGGCAGACCCCTTCTTCCCTACATCCCAATTTGTTCTTCTACGCCTTTAAGCAGTACACTACATCTCTCACTATAACCTATACCCCCTGCACTACGTATACCCTCTACACTACATCTCTCACTATAACCTATACCCCCTGCACTACGTATACCCTCTACACTACATCTTTTGTACTTTTGTAGATGTTTAGGTGACAATCACCACGGTCGAACTGGGGATCCGCCGCTAATGAGCACGTCCTGGAATTTTTACGACTCTGAATCTTACGATTCTTTACAGGACTGAACATGCCATTTTTATCGGCACTAGCTCAGAGAAGAGTGTTGAGAGGGGAGAAGGGGTGTTGGAGAGAGAGGAAGGTGTTGGAGTGGCTTTGTTATGTGTTTTAGTCTGTATACGTCGTCAGGATGTCCCCTGACTGGGTGCAAGCATGTGAAACATGCTAGGACGTATTACCGCACCCACTAAATGTCCGCCGTGGCAGGGATTCGATCCCGGGTCTTTCAGATTCACACGCGAGCGTGCTCACCACTTGACCACCACAGCTCCAAACCAATACATCTATCATACTTTCACTTTAAAATGAACAATTGCATGCATTGATGTCTTCCCTTTCGTGCTAGCTCACGCATGTGAAAGTCTGTTTGTAATAATAATAATAATTATAAGAATGATAATAATAATAATAATAATAATAATAATAATCGGTTTATCTCAAGCCGGTAGCCAATGAGGCAGATGATACACAGTTCCTTAAACTAGATCAACAGACTGATCTTGGCTGTTAACGAGGGCGCATACATAACCCCAGGGGAGTAGGACGTGGGCAGGAAACATTGTGGTCCCGAGAGACTTGTCCGTCCAGACCTAGTCTTCACGGCCAGGAAAAGTTTACGAGAAAGCCTCATCTACCGGCTCGTGGATTCGAACCCCTACCACCAGAGCCAGCACACTAAAAACAGTGACTTAGCGCGCTAGGCCGCCGTGTTGTATGTTTGTGTGTTTGTATGATTGTGTCTGTGTATGTGTGGGTTTATGTATGTGTGTGTGCGTATCTGTGTGTATTTGCGTGTTCATGTGTGTGTTTAAGCGTGTTATGTGTGCGTTTGCGTTTGTATAAATGTGTGTGTATGTGTACCCGTCCCGTGACTAACACACATGAGTCACAACACACCTGTCGTTGTGATGATTCTCACCTGTGTTATATCCCACGCACTCACATTCTCTCTCTCTCTCTAGTATCTTAATATCACCAAACTAATGGGGTGGAACGCCTTAGAATCTCCAAACAAATGGAGCGAACAGAACTTTAAAAAAAAATACTTTCCTCGGACCAATTAGGGTTAAGGCAACACGACCCACTGTTAGGCTTTATGATTGTGTTTAAAGGTGAACTACATAAGCAGCATACCTAGTAAGATGTATATTTTGTATGCATCAATACATATTAAGGATGCTCAGGTGTTTGTATAATAAAGTAAATTTACGCCAGTAAAGAAAACAAATATTCAACATTTGTATATCTGGAGGCGTCTGATAGTTGACTGTCATGCAAATTTCGCGCCATCCAGTATTGCAATGACGTCATAGAATCCGATAGTTGTCAGGCAACATAAATTTACCTTTAAATTGACCCAATATATTATATATGTTGGAGACAAATTTAAGGATGTTCCCGCTAATGGTGTTTTACTAGAGCATTTAACGTTCTGCTAGATAACTTATCTCACTTTTGTATCATCTTTGTGTAATTCACCTTTAAGTTAATAGAGAAAGCTATCTGATATAAAAGCTTTACTCCGAGATGCCTGAGAACGGCCATATTTGATGTCTATACAATACAATATATAATTATACAGTATATATATATATATATAGTGGGTGTGTGGGCGTGTGTGTGTGTGTGTGTGTGTGTGTGTGTAGGAGGGAGACAAAATACAAAACTGCTTGAAACAAGTGTTTCTCCCAAGGTTGAAAGAGCCACAGAGCTAAATTAATGGCGTGTTTTTTTTTTTTTTTTTTTTTTTTTTTTTTTTTTTTTTTTTTTTTTTTTTAGGGGGGGGGGGGGGGGGGTAGGGGGAAAGAAGAGTGGTGTGCTTGTTTATTGTATACAAAATAATAGAAGGAGGAAGTCTTTGCGAGAGCTAGCTGGATTTCTCTCTGTGTAGGTGAGGCACAAACAGAAACAGTGAGGGAAGCCAAACAAATGAAACAGGGGCTCAAGCAACTCCTTATCACATGCCTATGAGGTCTACAATCCCCCAGAGAATTTGTCCATAGATTACTGACAGACAGACAATAACATATAAAGATGTATATTGCATCAAAACACATTTTACTGATCTATTACTCCTTAGTACAACATTGGTTTTATGTGCTATTTTGTCCTAGTCTGTTTTCTCTGACATTTTTTCTAGTGCCTTATTTTCCTGTGACTTTTTTTTTTCTAGTGATTTATTTTCCTGTGCCTTTTTTTCTCTGGGAACCGTGTTTTCCGACGGGCTGATCTTGGGAGACAGAGAGTTTAGGATTGTGTTAGGTGGTCTGTTATTTATGGTTTGTTGGGTATGGTGTGTGTGTATGTGCTTGGGTGTGTAGGGAAGGCGCTAATTTACCTTTGGTATGCGTTAAACTATAATAATTCCTGATATGCAATATTTAACATTGGCTTTAAGATCGATGAGGTATAATAACCTGTAATTGGCAAATAGGCTTAAATAGGCTATGTTATGTTATTTCTGTTATGCAATGTTATATGTGTAAATAATGTTATTGAAGTTTATTTTTATCTTTGCAGGTATGTTTGAGCCAGTTAGCAAGATTAAAGAGATTCTTCTCTGACACAAACATCAGGAACTGTAAGTACATCATTTCCGATTTTATTAATATTTGTAACGGAGTATATTGCCATTTGTATACGCAGCAACATATAGGTGAACTCTACAGATGATTATATTTATTGCTGGACTAATTTCGATTATGGATATATATAATTACCGTAATACAAAAACTAAAGTAATCTAAATGACAAGCAATGTCTTCAATTTAATTATGCCTTTTAAGCCTTTATAAAAATGTTCAATAATTTTCCGTTATAGTATATTGAAGTTATTTTGTTTATCATATCATTATGTGGCTGCCTAAATCACAATATAAACCTATACTTTAATTATTCATGTGAAATATTAACATTCTGCCACTGCGAAAAAATCGATATCTCCTGTTGATTATTTTATACTTCAACTGTTATTACGAAGTACTGTACGTCATATTAAATTTCCTTGATAGCTAAACCAAAACTCAAAAGGAGAAACATTAACATATGTCCCTTGTGTGTGTGTGTGTGTGTGTGTGTGTGTGTGTGTGTCTGTGTCTGTCTGTCTGTCTGTCTGTCTGTCTGTCTGTCTGTCTGTCTGTTTGCCTGTCTGTGTGTGTGTGTGTGTGTGTGTGTGTTTTATTCCTTCACCTGACACGGACTAATAGGTGTTGCGTCGGTGTTGGTGTTGTGTTGCAGTGGGAGGAATGTGTGTGGCCAAAGTGACAGTGTTAAGGGGGGAGGGTATATTTATTGGTCGATTTATTTATATACTGTACAGAGTGTCCATAAAGTCTCTTTACAATTTAAAAAAATTATTACCAAGGCAATTGATGAGATATTTTAATCAGATTTGTTGTATGTACTCGGTGGTTATCAAAGTTTTTAATAACATTGCATTTGTCCATTGGTCCATTTTTCTTCCACGAGAAAACAATTACTGCAAATGTTTACCTTGACCTTTTGACTGAATATGTGGCACCACAACTAGATGACCTTCAACCAACCATCATTTATCAGCAAGATGGTGCACCACCACATTGGGGACTACGTGTTCGTGAGTTCCTAAATCAAACATTCACAGACCGGTGGATTGGAAGGGATGGCCCGATTCCCTGGCCACCTCGTTCACCAGATATCACTCCCCTGGACTTCTTTCTATGGGGTTATGTTAAAGATATCGTGTATCGAACAGAGATACAGGACATCACTGACCTAAAGCAAAAGATCACTGATGCCATTGCGACCATTGATGAGGCTATGCTATAGCGAACATGGCAAGAAATCGAGTACCATCTTGATGTGCTTCGTGCAACTAATGGTGCCCATGTAGAGGTGTACTAAATGAGGCAAAACAAAATCAATATCTACTCCTCATTTTGTAATAATTTCCACATATTTGTCTGTTCATTTGCTTTTGTAATAAATATTTTAAATTGTAAAGAGACTTTATGGACACCCTGTATATATATATATATATATATATATATATATATATATATATATATATATATATATATATATATATATACGGTATATATAAATATATATATATATATATATATATATATATATATATATATATATATATATATATAAATAGGGCCTATATATATTTTTTTTCTTCCCTAGACCTCCATCAAGCTGAAAATATCTTCCCCAATATCTCCTTTCTACACACACACACACACACACACACACACACACACACACACACACACACACACACACACACATAATTCAATATGATAAGCTAAATATCAATATACTTCACTGAAATGTGTCTGTTTTGACCATCGCGCTAAAGCAAAAAAAGTCTAATAGACTAATTTTGAACATTAAGTTGTGCTCACAGTTCATCCTCTAGAAATAATGTCTAACACTTTACTGATGCCTGACTATATCAATGATGGCAAGACTCTCACAGATTAATCCAGCTCAATCAAGTTAGTCAGCAATTAGTTTGGACTCCATCGCCAATTGTATGAGCCTGTCAAATTAGTGATGCTATTTGATTAATTAACTCCTGCCCCCTTAGTGACTTCTAAAGACGCAAGCCAATTCCCACTTTATAGTAGCCAGAAGAAAAAACAACTACAACATATGCTCAAGGGGAGGACTGTATTTAGTTGGTCATTTATTTATGTATGTATCGTTGTCCTTAGTTTCCTCCTAAGACCTCCATCAAACTTAAAATATATACCCTTATGACCCCCCCCCCCTCCTTCGAAATATATTTGCACAATTTTCGGTAAAAAAAAATCCCTACATTACAGCAAGGTCTTAAAATCGCCAGACTAATGGAACAAACGTCTCAAATTCTCAAAATTAATGGGGCTAAACATGAGAGAGAACTTGGTCCAGAAAATAAAAAACTCCCCTTAATTTAGGGCAGGAGTCATTGTGACTTACTCAAATACCTAGTGTTCACCTCTCAGACGAAGAGGTATTGTTCTTAAGATTTTGATAATCCTTATTATACAGCATTGGTTCGGATTTCTGGCTTAAGTAAAAGAAAAACAAATTATAATATTATATGATTGTATTATTTGCATAAGTGTATAATACTAATGTTATATTGGTCATTGTCAAGTTATTCGCTGAGTGGGGTATGAGCTCAAAAACGAAGATTTCGCTCATATACATGAACGTGCCACGTGAAACGCTCATTTGTTAAACCAACAGAAATTATGTAATTTTCAACTTGTTTCCACAGCATAACGGTAGGTGCTACATACAGTAGGTGTAGCTTTGTTATTGTAGATGCTCATGATCAACTTCATTTTCCCCTACCCTCTTCCTTTACTATAAAAGACACGAATTACTAAAAGTAATTTCCAAAAAATATATATCTGCGTTGAGATGATGATGAAATATTAATAGGTAGCCGGAGGTTAATGGGAGATGGGCCGTATTTTTAGTCTATTAATTAATTTATTCCTTTAGTTCTTAGTTTCCTCGCTAGACCTCCATCAAGCTTAGAAAAACACCCCCTAGACCCCCCTTCAAGATATATTTGTACATTATTCGGTAGAAAAATGTACCGGCGGAACGCCGGTTCCTCTTAATATTTTAGGCTCGCTATCACTCGCCAGAAAAAAATCGACACCGAAATGGCACGAAAGGTCTTAAAATTGACAACGAAATGGGGCGAAAGGTGTTAAAATCGCCAAACTAATGGGCCGAACGTCTTATAATCTCAAAAAAATGGGGCTTATCACGAGGGAGAAAGGGGACCAGAAAACCGACCCATCTCCCCTTATAATGTTTTCGTAATGTCTATGCATGGGTCGAGGCACAGGCAAGACTTCTACCACAGTATATATTTTCGAATTCTTCTACCAGTTCATGTTTTCCCTGATTTTGTTTGTGTTATTCGGGAGATATATTGCAGGTGCTATTCCCACTGTTGTTTTTGCTGCTGTCACTGTTATTGTCGTTCCGTTAGTTGTTGTCATTGTTGCACGTCGTTACTTGTGTTGCTGTCATTGATACTGGTGGTGCAGGTGCCTCGTTGATATTAATTGCTTTCCTGTTTTGTTTTTTCGGAGACTTGACATTTCGCTTCACACAATTTCCCTTGTTCTTGGCTCGCTCTAGTTGATAATAAATAGTCTATCTTGTACAGTGTGTTTAAGGGGGGTCACCTGTTTTTTTTTTTTATCTTTCTCTCCTTTTCTCTCTTTCTCTGGCTTGCATCCATTCGGCTCCATTCAGCCAACTGTTTTAAGACGTTTATCCCCATCCAGGTGTCAATTTCTTCCTGGCGAGCGATAGCGAGCCAGCATTGATTGGAGAAATCCGGCTTCGCCGGAGAAATTTTTCTATCGAAAAATGTAGGCTACAAATTTAGTTTGCTGTAAAAATATATATATATGCTGGCTCGCTACCACTCACCAGGAAAATATTGACACCTGGATGGGGGCAAACGTCTTAAAACAGTAGGGTGAATGGGGCCGAATGGATACAAGCCAAAGAGAGAGGGAGAGAAAGAGAAAAAAAAGCGAGGTGGGCTTCCTTAACTTATTAGAGCTTATAAATCTAGTTTGTATGTGTATATTTTGCCTTTGCTTTTACTAATATGTTGGGAAAGCGGTGAATAAATCGTCTATCTTGATTCTTGAGTAATGTTTGTACTGTATTTTAGAAGCATGAATATGTTTAGTTTTCATGTGTACCTATTGTGTGTACTTTTCTTATTGTGTGGTGCAACAGACATGGCTTTGTTGTGACTGTTTAATGGCAGATCAGTTAGTGACTCCCTGTGTTGGTCTACTTAAGAGAGAGAGAGAGAGAGAGAGAGAGAGAGAGAGAGAGAGAGAGAGAGAGAGAGAGACTTATATGCATTGATGGGTTTCTGGTTACAAATTGCGTAATATATGTAGGTTTATGTGTACAAGTACTGTAGATTGAACGTAATGTTTAGGAATACGCACATATTTCAAGTACTTCGTAATGGAAAATGTTAGATTAGGTAGGTCTGGATAGCTTAATTTAAGTTTAAAAGTAAAAAATATATACTCTTAAACATGTATAATTCCATGTTGTACCTATAAACAATCCGTCGCTTACATATTATGTGTGTGTGTGTGTGTGTGTGTGTGTGTTATTTTCAGAGCGTTGCTGTTTCTACTCCTTAACTTTGAATTAGTATATTTTAATATATATTTAGTATATATTAGTATTAGTATTAGTATTAATATTAGGGGAGGTGTGGCGGAGTGCCAAATAAATAAATGCCAAATAAATACCCTCATTGTTCCCTGATTAAATAGCATTGTATGAATATTCCCATATTCAAAAATATGCTACAGGGGGCAATGCCTAGTGAGTTAATTGCTCAATAGGTGGCGTTCTGAGAGTGAGGGTCCGAGTGTGGGGGATGAGACTGTGAAGCACAGAGGCGGAGCAGCTTCAGAGATGGAGTAGTTGGAATATAGAAGACAAAAAATATATATACTGTATATATATTATATATATATATATATATATATATATATATATATATATATATATATATATATATATATATATATATATATACATATATATATATACAGTATATATATATATATATATATATATATATATATATATATATATATATATATATATATAATATATATATATACGTTCATATGTTCTTATAGTACTATGTTATATTTAACCAAATACATTTGTAGTACATTTGTAGTACATTGATAATTATTGTTCCTCTATGGAGCTTAAATGCTCTCTCTCTCTCTCTCTCTCTCTCTCTCTCTCTCTCTCTCTCTCTCTCTCTCTCTCTCTCTCTCTCTCTCTCTCTCTCTCTCTCTCTCTCTCTCATTTAAGTTTATGAAAACTTATTGTCTAAAAATTAGTTTAAGCCAAATTTCTACGTTCATAACTCATGCATTCGAAGGTGAAATTTGCAAGTGAATAGTTTCGAGTATATCTCACCTCATCATATATCTAACCCAAAGCCTTACTTATCATGAGTTAGATATACTAATAGAAAAAATATACAAAATGAAATAGCGTGAAGAGAAACTAGACTTGCATAATAATTTAAGTATTGTGAAGAAAAAAACAAGGAGATATTTTAATTCAACGTGTAAAGATTATAATTTGATAAACGAAAGAATTATGCGTTGATGTTTAAAGAAAATAGTTTGCTAAGAATTTTTTTGTTTGACCAAGAATCCACAGCGGATCGGGTCCGTGTGTGTGTGTGTGTGTGTGTGTGTGTGTGTGCCGTGTGTGTGTGACTGTGTGTGTGTTTTTTTTCTTTTCAAGTGTTTCCTTTGAGTTTGTCTATGTGACTGTATTATTCCATACATGTATTGTGTTCATGTTATTATGCGTCATTGTGCACTTGAGTGGTGTCTGTTTCTTCTGTGTGCAAGTACCGCCAATCTATTTGCATACCAGTGTATCTATGCAAAACACAGCAAATTTTAATGAAACCAGGAGCCCCACATGCACTCAAGCAAATAATCAGGTCTAGCATCAGTGTGTTGGCAGTGTGTTGTCTTGCTAGGATACAGGTGCAGATTATTGTCACAGTTGAGCTATTTACCTGATATATATATATAATATATATATATATATAATAATAATGATAATATGAATAATGATAAGCCTCCCATCAGAGAAACCACGAGTAGTTTTTGCCCTACTGACCCAAACAAATGGTCATGAGTCGATTAACAGAAACAAATGGTGATGATTAGATTACTACAATTGGAGGATTAGGAACTCACATTATAAATGCTCTTATCTCTGAAATGCATAAACGGCATTGAATGGAATATTGCCGATGACCAAAACGACCACAAGCCAAAAACAACCGCAGACGAAAAGGCTCACAAACCAAAACGACTCCAAGCAAAAATAATCACAAACCAAAACGACCGCAGACAAAAACGACCACAAACCAAAACGACCAGACAAAAACGACCGCAGACAAAAACGACCACAACCCAACACGACCGCAGACAAAAACGATCAGACAAAAACGACCACAGACAAAAACGACCACAACCCAAAACGACCGCAGACAAAAACGACCGCAGACAAAAACGAACACAGACAAAAACGACCACAACCCAAAACGACCGCAGACAAAAATGACCGCAGACAAAAACGACCACAGACAAAAACGACCACAGACAAAAACGATTGCAGACAAAAACGGTCACAACCCAAAACGACCGCAGACAAAAACGACCGCAGACAAAAACGACCACAAACCGAAACGACCACAGACCAAATCGATTGTAGACAAAAACGGTCACAAACCGACGCGACTCCAAACAAAATAAGTCACAAACCAAAACTACTGCAGACAAAAACGGCCACAAACCAAAACGACCACAAACAAAAACAGTCACAAACCAAAACGACCACAGACAAAAACAGTCACAAACCAAAACGACCAGATACCAAATAGGCCCATGAAAGTAACCTGAGCCATGAAACAAACCGGCCATAGTCCAATATGGTCACTAGGACAGTATACCGACTTGATTCATTCGATCGATCAAATCTGTCCATAGTGACCGCGGACCAAAGCAACTGCATATATAAACGGCTATAGGCCAAAACTACCACATATCAAAATTGCCACAGACCAATGCCCCCATAGATTTTGCCCCTGGTCTTGACTCCTCAAATGCTCTTCTACTCTTACCATCAATTTCTGCAACATTCCACTCTGTGGAACACCGCCTCTCCTCTGCCAATCCTGAGCACTTTCTCGCCAAAACTCAAAACGTGTGCTCCTTATTTGTCGAAACGATCTACTTTTACACATAAAAAAAAAAAAAAAAAAAAAAAAAAAAAGTACCCCAAGAACTTACCAATGTTTGTACACACACACACACACACACACACACACATACCCTGTACATACCATCACTAACACAAGATTTCACCGTTGTCCGCTATGCTTCTTTTCTACGTCTTCCCCATATGTTATACCCAAGCCAGTTTCCCCACACTCTTATAATTTCTGTTTATTTTAATGGTAAATATATAATTTTGGTTTTCCTTAATTTTCTATTACATTGATTAATCTTCCTAAGTATGCTATTTTGTTGAGTATTTATTATTGTATTATTATATTGTACTTATTTCTTGTCATTCTTCTTTTGTTACGTCGTATCGCATTTTCCAATCATTTGTTATCAGTTTGTATAATGTATCTTTGTTACCATCTATCAATATATCTTTCTCACTAATAGTTTATTTGCTTAATACTTTACCCCCTTCTCGTTATCATATCCTTGTATTTGTATTGACTCATATTACTTGTATATTATTTGTTCATCTATATTAAATGGGCTTAACTTATTTAAATTTGCAGATTTTCTAATTTTTGGATAGTATTTTTGTTATGTAATTTCTCCGACAATCTCATTTTATCCCTCCAACTTGTATTTTCTCAGTCTGCGGTAAACTAACTATCTTATTATTTCCCTTGGGTTTGTATATGTTTTATTCGGACATTCTACCATTATACCATACTATATTGTTAAATTGGTGTATTATAAAACAAATAGTGACGTTATCCTATTGTATTTATTTTATATTTTGTTGTCATATATACATTTGTTTGTATCTACATTTGTCTGTAATATTTACTCTCTAGTTGTGTATAAGTCTGATCATTCTCTTTCATTCATTGACTTTTTTTCTTTGCATGTGTTTCCAACTCTGTCTTACCATGCCATGTACTGTATCCTTAAATTTCGTAATATGTTTCTTTATATTAGTCACATCTTATCATTTGAATTTCTGTTATATACAATTTTCCTTTTGCTTGTTAGTATTTATTAATTTATTATACTAGAACCGGACATTCTCTCGGTTGGTAATATGTTGTTCAACTTATGAATTCATGGTACAGTACTTGTGTATATATATATATATATATATATATATATATATATATATATATATATATATATATATATATATATATATATATATATATATATATATATCAAGAACAATAGGATGAGCCCTACACACGTCCTCATTTTGAAGGCTTTATTAATATGTCGTACTCCATAGTCCATCTTCAGAATTAACGGTATGGTCCTGTGAACTGAAAGACGACTATTTTTATCTCAATATTGAGAGGGACCTAATTATTAACACATTGAAATAGATGTGAACTCAAAAACGACTTAATCAAAATAATCCTCATATTAAACCTATGTAATTTAACTACATGCTCTAATAATTGTGTTAAATATATAGATAAAATAAATGTTCTAAAAATATAGTGATAATATAACAGAATTGCTTAACTCTAAGAAATATGTAATACACTAATACAAATTATATATATATATATATATATATATATATATATATATATATATATATATATATATATATATATATATATATATATATAAACACGCTTACATACATTGAACTTAGCATACTCATCCACCCATATACAGTATACGCAGTTACCCAATTATCTGTCTTCATTTGTTGTGTGTATGAAGGGGGAAAATACAAAGCTTCCTGTAACAAGACAGTGTCCCTCCTAAACTGAAAGAATGACATAGAGTCAAATGCAAGATACGTTTGAGTCAAAATGACTGGACACACTAAGCTTGAAGCAGTTTAAGACCTAGGATGAGGGAAAGATGTATTGAGGGAGAGAGCTCCAGAGCTTATTTGTTGAGTGAAAGGAATGCTGGAAATATCTGTTCACTCTTGGCTTAGAGAGTTGGACAGAATAAGGGTGCGAATTAGTTAAAATTCAGGTGCCACCTACTCTCCGTAAGGGAGGAGGTATACACTGAGAAAGCTCTGAAGAACACTGATTATTATGATAGTGGTAGAGGAATGAGAGATATTCAACATTCCGGCGTGTAGAGACAGATTGTAGAGAATTAGTAAGAGGAGGTGAGTTGCTGCGACGCAACGCTTTTGACTTTACCCTTCCAAGAAGTGCGGTATGGGTTGAACCTCTCCACACATGCAAACATTACTCGATACTTGCATAATACGTAATATTTGTATTATCTCTCTCTCTCTCTCTCTCACACACACACACACACACACACACACACACACACACACACACACACACACACACACACACACACAGGTAGGGGGTTGGGCGGCACACCTTTGTTCCGCCCGAAATTACCTCAAATCACTACACCTGAAACTTACTGGAGGGGGCAACTCTTTCCTTTTTGGGGGGTTTGGGGAAGACCGTTGATTGGGTAAGGGGGCTATGAGAGAGAGAGAGAGAGAGAGAGAGAGAGAGAGAGAGAGAGAGAGGACATGGTAGGTTATTGATTGATCATTATATTGGGTCAAGGAGATCATTTTCAACTATTATAATATTAGGGGGAAAAGATGAGACAAAAAAGGTTGACATAATTTTAACAGAGAGAGAGGAGAGACTAAGAGAGTGTGAGTAAATGAGAGAGAGAGAGAGAGAGAGAGAGAGAGAGAGAGAGAGAGAGAGAGAGAGAGAGAGAGAGAGAGAGAGAAAGAGAGAGAGAGAGCGAGCGAGAGCGAAGGGGGTAGGTGGGAGAGAGTATATATGTGTCTGAGTGTGAGATAAATTGGGAGACACAGGACCTAAATTGGGTGCTAAGGACCCAGCATTAGGTCTTCATTTGCCGGGGTCGGTGTAAGTAATGATAAGGTCCCTAGAACTTCTGTCTTTGGTGGGGGCGGCGCAGCGATTATAGTGTGCCGAGCAGACCACCACCAGACTGGGTTTTTTGTTTTTTGTGTTTTTTTGGTGTTTTTTTTTTGGGGGCTGGGGGAGGTGCTGTTGGTATTTTTGTCTCTTTTATTTGTATTTTCTCACTTATTATATTTGTTCTCTCTCTCTCTCTCTCTCTCTCTCTCTCTCTCTCTCTCTCTCTCTCTCTCTCTCTCTTAGTTTATTCAAGTACGTTGGGGTTTATAATGGATGATTAATGTTAAAAATGGGGTGTTCCTTAATCCCATATATCCCTATTCCTCTAGTGTGTTGAACCAATTATACAATACATACTTACATCACATCACATCGAAACCACTTACCTAAAAGCAGTGCAGGACAGCATACCAGCGAAAATACGGCGTCCAGGCCTAAATAATAAGCCCAAATGGTGGAATAAAGATATTTCAAACTGTCTGCTTGCTAAAAAGTTTGCTAATGATAGATTAAAATCCTTACAAAATGACGAAGAACGGGTGAAATTTGTAGAGCTACGACGCAAAGCCAAAACGTTAATTAAGCAAAGTAAAAAGACCCTGGAGTTACATGTTGTGAATCAAAGTAAAACAAACCCGAAATAATTCTATAGTTATATCAGAAAGAAAAAAGTAGTTACTTCAACTGTTGGACCGTTAGTCGATGAAAATGGAGAATACACCAAAGACGAAGTACAAATGAGTAATGCCCTCAATACCTTCTTTGCATCAGTTTTTACAACGGAAGACCTCGGTGATATCCCTACACCATCGCCGATTCAGATTGATAATTCAGATGTTCTAAGCAATATCACCGTTACAGAGAGAGAAGTATTGAATTGTTTAGATAAACTCAAGGTAAATAAAACGCCTGGACCTGATAAAATCTCACCTAGAGTCCTAAAGGAAGCTAAGGATGAGCTCTCCAAACCACTGACATTGCTATTTAATAAATCCTTGCAGTCTGGAAATATGCCTGATCAGAGGAAGCTAGCCAACGTAACACCGATATTAAAAAAAGGCAGCAAATCCCTACCCAGTAACTATCGTCCAATTAGCTTAACCTCAGTTGTATGTAAAATGTTAGAAACACTCATAAGAGACAGACTCGTAAATCACTTAGAGGAAAATAACATACTTAAAGATACTCAACACGGCTTTCGTAAAAAACGTTCCTGTTTTTAACAAACCTCTTAGACTTCTTCCACGATATCCTCAACCTCTACGATTAGAGTAAAGCTGTAGATATTATATACCTTGATTTTCAAAAGGCCTTTGACAAAGTTCCCCACAAACGTTTACTGCTAAAACTAAAAGTGCATGGAATACAAGACGGTGTGTTGAAATGGATAGAAAATTGGGTCAGCGACAGAAAGCAAAGAATAGTCATAAACGGTAAGGCATCTAAATGGACCAATGTAAGTAGCGGGGTACCCCAGGGATCGGTACTAGGACCAATTATCTTTCTAATTTACATCAACGACATAGATGAGGGTGTCACCTGTACATTTGTACAATCTCAAAATTTGCTGACGATACAAAAATTGCAAATAGCGTACTCTCAAAAGAACAAGTTGACAATATGCAACACAATCTAGATAAATTGTCATGTTGGGCCCAAATTTGGCAAATCAGTTTCAATGCGGATAAATGTAAAGTACTACATATCGGATACCTAAATGAGAAAGCAAACTATTCGATGAATGGCACTCAGCTTAAGAATGTAAACAGAGAAACCGATCTGGGAGTAACAATATCGAGTAACCTAAAACCGAGTCAACAATGTTCAGAAGTTGTTAAGAAGGCAAACAAAATAATTGGCTTTATAGGCAGATCATTTGAGCATAAATCCAAAGACATTATCCTAACCCTTTACAATTCCTTAGTCCGCCCTCTTCTGGAATACTGCGTTCAATCCTGGTGCCCTTATTACCAAAAAGACATAAACAAGCTAGAATGAGTTCAACGTAGAGTTACCAAAATGATACCTAGCCTAAAGAACAAACCATACGAAGAGCGTCTTAGAGAATTAAATCTATTTCCTTTAACCCAGCGCAGATTAAGAGGTGACTTAATTCAAGTGTTCAATCATCAAAGGCATCGACAATATGAACTGTAGTAAGTACTTCACTATCGACCAATCTAATTACACGCGGGGAAACGGTTGCAAAATTATTGGTAAATCTTTTAACTCACACGAATCTAAGAATTACTTCTTCAATCGAGTTGTCAACTTGTGGAATGGGCTTCCCCGAGACGTTATAGACTGCAGCACCGTTGATTCATTTAAACTCCGCCTAGACAAATATCTCGCATCAAACCCGCGACTGACTGCGTTTGTAAATGAATAACTTTATTTTATCCTCCCCTCAGTTACTAACTCATCTGTTCCCTACTAACTTCCTAATCCTGCCACGGACATTAGTTCCAGGGCAGTAGTTCCCTTTCCAATGTTCCCTTACCCACTCTAAACCACTGTTTGGACACTTGATCCTCAGTGTTTTGGAGGACAAGCAGCCTAGAAGGGTCACTAGACCTGTTGTTGCTTGATTTCCTTTGTACTCCTTTGTACATACTCTTCCGTCTCTAGCTTCTCTCTCTCGATTTTCTTCTCTGTTTTTATCCCCTATCTCACTGCGTCTTTTATTAATTATCTCCCTAATCTTGTAATTACTGTTATTCATCGTCTTCCATCCCTCCATTATTATTGAATGTCTTTCTTCGGTATCCATCCAGTTTATCTTTATGTAATATATTTCCTATCTTTTTAATCTATCGACCTTCTTGTGTAGCTTGGTAGCCCTCTTTTGAAGCCATTTTACCTCAAACCCCGTCATAGTATTTGCCTCGTTTACCTTATTTCTACTATCTATTATCCATTCCTTTATCACCCATCTATTATCCATTCCTTTATCACCCATCTATTATCCATTCCTTTATCATCCATCCTACTCATCCCATCTTCTTCTATCTCTCTCATGCCACCTCTCCTTCTCTTTTTGCTCATGTCTCTTTTGTTCTGTATCTTCCATTTCTCTTTTTGCTGTACCTTCTATATGTTTCACTTAAGGGGGGTGACCTGTTTTTGTTCTGTCCTTTTCTATCTTTCTCTGGCTTGTATCCATTTGGCCCCATCCAGCCTACTGTTTTAAGACGTTTATCCCCATCCAGGTGTCATTTTGTTACTGGTGAGCGGTAGCGAGCCAGCATATTTTTTATTATTTTTAACAGCAGGCTAAATTTGTACATTTTTCGATAGAAAAATTTCTCCGGCGAAGCCGGATTTCTTCATATAATGCTGGCTCGCTATCGTTCGCCAGGAAAAAATCGACACCTAGATGGGGATAAACGTCTTAAAATAGTTGACTGAATGGGGCCGAATGGATACAAGCCAGAGAAAGAGAGAAAAGGACAGAAATAACAAAAAGCAGGTCACCCCCCTTAACCCATTCAGTACCGGTGACATTGTTTTCATTATATTCTGGCAACTATTAGATGATAATATTCAGCTTAGGAAGGACCTCTAAGAATTAAAAGGCTACAGACTATCTCATTTAATCCTTTCAACTACCATATATCTTCCTGGGCTTTATACATTCGTCTAAATGTAGCTAAAATCAAATATATAGACATCACTATACTGAAGGGGTTAATTGTCTTATTTTCGTATCTTTTATCACTTATCCTCTACGTCCCATTTCCTTATCCATCTTCTCTCTCCTCTTCCACCTCCATTCCAATCCTCTATCATCCCCCTCTTTCCCATCCATCCTATTATCTCACTCCTCCCATCCTCTCGCACCCCGTTTTCTGTCCAACCACAGGCGGGCGGTCAGGTGGGTTTGGAAGGGGGGACAGGTGTAGGAAATTTACGACGCAGCCCCCCATACATTTTGGTTCTCCCCCCCCACCCCCCACCCCCCCCCACCCCACCCTTCCCCTCCCTCTCCCTCTCCAACCACCAGATCTGCCATATTGAATCTGTGGGTCCCTGTGGAGAGTAAAAGGGATGTGCTGGGGTAATAAGACTCGGGAATTGACCCATTTTCTTTTGTCTCTAATTCTTTCTGTATGGCCGCCACTGGGTTGCATATTCCCGAAGTTTGGATGGGGTTCAAATTCTTTCACTACTCTTCATTCATCAGGACAGCATATTCATTGCAATTCAAACATGCTTAATGTCACAGATACAATGAATGTTTACAACATACATGTTAGAGAATATAGAACGTAACATGTGCCAATGAAGATTTTATACCATTTAGGATTAATGTCCTCCAGTGGTGCTTTATTTGCAGAATTCAACAATAGAATGAAAAACATGGAATATATTCTGGTGCATGTTGTAATATGTAACTGTCAAACATTATAATGATACACAATAGGGAATACATAAATATGCATAAGCACGTGCCTAACTATAAGAACATAAGAACATAAGAAAATGGGAGTCTGCAGAAAGCCGATTGGCCTAAGCAAGGCAGATCCCTGTCCCACACAACCCCAATTCATTACAAAGCCCAATTATAGGCTTCACACTCTAATACCCTGAGGATCATCTTACCAAAACGGTTAGAGATTAACGCAGGATTATGGAGGTCTGCAGAGCGCTGATTGGCCCAACCCGGCTGATCCCCCTTCACACCCAACCCTTCTCGTCCATATGCTTATCCAATTTTATCTTAAAGCTCCCTACAGTTTTAGATCCCACTATAGCACTTGGTAGTCCATTCCACCCATCTACAACTCTGTTACCAAACCAATACTTGCCTATATCTTTTCTGAAACGAATTTATCTAATTTGAAACCATTGGTACGAGTTCTTTCGCTATCACTGAGCTTTAATACATTTGCCATGTCCCCTTTGTTAATCCCACTAACCCACTTGAACACCTCTATCATATCCCCTCTAACTCTGCGTCTCTCTAACGAATGTAAACCTAATTTCTTCAACCTTTCTTCATACGAAAGATTTCTAATATTATGGATCATTTTTGTCATTCTACGCTGTACTCTCTCCAATGAATCTATGTCCATTCTGTAATAAGGACACCAAAATTGGACAGCATAATCCATATGGGGTCTCACTAAGCCACTAACTATGGCTTATCCTAGCTTAACACGACTTAACTTTACCTTGTTATTAAGTTAGGTGAGGTGGAGTTACATTATACTAGGTAAGTTCAGCTTAGTCAAGGATGAGTTGTTTTGTTCATCAAAGTAAATGAAGATGACACTATTAAAACTGAACAGTTATTTGTAACCAAAGTGGTATACATAAACTGTATTCGTCGGTTTATCTATTTGCATTTCAACACGTAATCGATTGAAACACTTGTTATGTGTATAATTTTGGTTATAACTAAGCGTTTAACATTTATAGCAAATGTATATACCCAGTCAGACTTGTAGAATATGCCGGCGGGGTAAAACTATAGACCGGGCGTTAAAATTAAAGGTTATCCAGTGGTCTGTGATTGGCTAGGGAGAATGGCGGGGCTTTTGAGGTTTGTAGTGCGAGTGGTTCTTTAACAACTTTGTAGAATACTCTCTCTCTCTCTCTCTCTCTCTCTCTCTCTCTCTCTCTCTCTCTCTCTCTCTCTCTCTCTCTCTCTCTCTCTCTCTCCTCTCTCTTTCTCTCTCTCTCTCCTACTCTCTTCTCTCTCTCTCTCTCTCTCTCTCTCTCTCTCTCTCTCTCTCTCTCTCTCTCTCTCTCTCTCTCTCTCTCTCTCTCTCTCTCTCTCTCTCTCTCTCATAAGAATAATAATTAATCGGTTTGTTTCGAGCGCCGGCAGTCAATCAGGCTGAACATACACTATTCCCTTAACCTAACTCATCCTTAGTATGCAATAGGTTGACATTGGCTGCCACAAGAATACCTACATATCCCCAGAGGGAGTAAGATGTGGACAAGGAACCAGGTGGAACTTACAGGTGGGGGCATTCACTCCTAGCTTCCACAGCCAGGATACTTTTGACAGAAACTACTATGTATACTGCAGGTTAGCTGGAATCGAAACCGGGCTACTTGAGCCAATCGGCTAGTGTACAGTGACTTAGTAACTCGACCATTTTGGCAATGAGTGTGTGTGTGTGTGTGAAAGAGAGAGAGAGAGTGTGCGTGTTTGTGTGTGTGTGTGTGTGTATGTATATATGTGTGTGTGTGTGTGTGTGTGTGTGTGTGTGTGTGGTTGTGTGTGCCCCGTCCATGTTCTCATTTGTTTATAAGAGTACCCCCCTACAGAGAGGCTATTGTATCTGATGTCTTGGTTTACTTGTGGTCTCTGGAGGTATGTGTCGTTATTCTGGGTGGCAACAAGTGAGAGAGAGAGAGAGAGAGAGAGAGAGAGAGAGAGAGAGAGAGAGAGAGAGAGAGAGAGAGAGAGAGAGAGAGAGAGAGAGAGTCTTACTTGTACTTCTACGGTGCCATCAAAACATGTATCTGATATCAGTAAATTTTTCAGATCCGAAATATTCTAAAGATGAGGCTGCTATAGTGCTAGTTCCATATTGACGTTATTGTACATTATGTAACTTAAAATCAGGAACAGACACCTTGAAGCATGAATATAACATCTACATACTATCATTAGACTATTATATGCACGAATATAACATCTACATACTATCATTAGACTATTATATGCACGAATATAACATCTACATACTATCATTAGACTATTATATGCACGAATATAACATCTACATACTATCATTAGACTATTATATGCACGAATATAACATCTACATACTATCATTAGACTATTATATGCACGAATATAACATCTACATACTATCATTAGACTATTATATGCATGAATATAACATCTACATACTATCATTAGACTATTATATGCATGATATAACATCTACATACTATCATTATTATATGCACTAATATAACATCTACATACTATCATTAGACTATTATATGCATGAATATAACATCTACATACTATCATTAGACTATTATATGCATGAATATAACATCAACATACTATCATTAGACTATTCTATGCATGAATATAACATCTACATACTATCATTAGACTATTATATGCATGAATATAACATCTACATACTATCATTAGACTATTCTATGCATTTTAGGAAGGAATTGTGGGAGTGAGGGGGGTGATTGAGATAGCTTTTGCCTTTTGACTAGTAAAGGGCCTTCCAAAACTGAATAAAATCGTCTAATGAGCGCCAGAATAAACTATCAAAGCGCGTCATAGTCCCCAAGGGGTTAAAGGATTGCGATTACCAGACTCTACAACAGATTATCGGATTTAAAGGCTTACGTGACGTCGGCTTTAGCGACGAATGTAAGGGAGTCACAATATCCAAGTTAAGGGGATAGTGGCCGGTTTTTTGGTCTATTAATTATTTTTTATTTTATTTATTTTTTTAGTTTCCTCGCTAAATATAAATTAATTAGATTATAATATTAGGACGCTAATTTTCACTATGGTTTACATTAGACGATATTACTCAGCTTTTCAAGACACACTAGTGATTCTTACGTATTACAATTAACCCTCTGACTTCCAAAATTCCTTCCTAAACTGAATAAAATCATTAACTGATAACCAGAATATAAGGATAAAGTACGTGCTCAAATACTGAAGGGGTTAATACATACTGTAGTTCTTTACTGAAATCATATCCCATTTTCACAGCTTCAACTTTATTTTCCTCTGTTGGTATTGTACGTATTGTAAAAAAAAAACACTCCTCGTTCAATTTGATTAAATCTTGAATTTATAGTTGTGTTAATTTTAAGTTACAGAGACAGGACGCGATGTGCAACATGACAAAAACAATACATTGGTGTGTATTAATACTTAGTTAGTTTGTAATTGCAATACAAACATTTTATTTCTGATCATCAGCAAAGTTATAACCTTGTGAAGCTTTTTTTACGTAATCAAGGCACCTTACAAAACCCTATTGTTTCTTTGAATTCCTAAGTCACTTATTATATAATACATGTAATTTGCACAACGACCATGATCGAATTTGATCTAGGAAAAAAGTATGTAATGTCTTCGAGCGACTCATTTCAACATGACCAATAAAATCAACGTAGAAGTACGAGGTAGTTCAATATTTTTGGCCCAGGTAATTAATCTACATGTGGCTATGATACAGGTGAGAGTAGGTAGGTGTAAGTAGTTATTGGTGTTAGTGGATGGGGGGGGGGGGGGGGGCACCTGTGAGCAGTGAGTAGTTACTGATAACGGATTAAGGGAGCCTACCTCGTTTTTTTTCTCTTTCTCTCCTTCTCTCTTTGGTTTGTATCCATTCGGCTCCATTCAGCCTACTGTTTTAAGACGTTTACCCCTATCCAGGTGTCAATAGTTTCCTGGCGAGCGGTAGCGAGCCAACATATATATTTTTAGTTTTGACAGCAAGATAATTTTGTACATTTTTCAAAAGAAAAATGTCTCCGGCTAAGCCGGATTTCTCCATACAATGCTGGCTCGCTATCGCTCGCCAGGAAGAAATTGACACCTGGATGGGGATAAACGTCATAAAATAGTTGGCTGAATGGGGCCGAATGGATACAAGCCAGGGAAAGAGAGAAAAGGAGAGAAATATAAAAATAGCCGGTGACCCCTCTTAAGTGATTATGATGCAAGAGGAGGTACACGAGTGGATGTCTGGATCTAGATTATTGTAATAAAAAGTAAATAATATATGGAAAAAAGGATGCCTGACCAAGACGGGATACTCACACGAAACATGTACCGTACATTTTCAAAAAGCCTGTTTTTTGTATTGTTCAATTGATTTGCTTGTACAATATGGTTAAGTGTTTTTACATTCGACTATATTGTATGTATGTAAAAAAAGCCTGTGACTCACCTTAAGGGGCTTAAGGGGAGTCACGTTTTGTTTTTTATCTTTCTCTCTTTTTCTTTCTTTCCCTGGCTTGTATCCATTCGGCCCCATTCAGCCAACTGTTTTAAGACGTTTATCCCCATCCAGGTGTCGATTTCTTCCTGACGAGCGATAGCGATCCAGCATTGTATGGAGAAATCCGGCTTCGCCGGAGACATTTTTCTATCGAAAAATGTACAGATTTAGCTTGTTGTCAAAACAAAAATATATATATGCTGGCTCGCAGAAAATATTGACACCTGGATGGGGGTAAACGTCTTAAAACAGTAGGCTGAATGGGTCCGAATGGATACAAACCAAAGAGAGAGGGAGAGAAAGAGAGAAGAAAAGCCTGTGACCCCTCTTAAGTGTCAACAATAGAGTAAATAGAACTGTTCAAATTTAAGTTAGGTCTTTCAATATACTATGATGAATTTTGTCCTTATATTCCGGCTATAACTGAGTAGATGATTTTATTTGATTCAGAAAGGGTCTGGGGGAGTTCAAGGGATAATTGATACTAATGTTTTAATTTTTATTACCTGAGGTCATTCTGAAGCTGTAAACAATCGGATAATGTTATAGTCAGAATAATTTGAAGAAGAGCTTTTTATTATTATTATTATCATTATTATCATTATTATTATTATTATTATTATTAGTAGTAGTAGTAGTATTTATATTATTGTGTTCTATATAATTGTTTATTATCATCATTATTATATATTTATTTATTTATATATTTTTTTTTTTTAAGAAGAAGAGCGTCCTAATATTGATCAATGGATTAGATGGGACGGTGTGAATGGGGATCATCCGACTTGTATGAACAACTTGTGGTGATGGGCTGGTCTATCCGAGTGAGAACTGAGCGATCTCTGCCATACCCATAGCTTACTCTGACTGTTTCTTTTACTTATATATCTTCTAGATCTCAAGTGGCGGCGTCTTTTCCGTGGATTGACCTCCCTACTGCCAACCTAGAAGTTGGCAGATTGGGAGCCAAAGTGTCACATTTTTCCCTTACCCCTCAACTTTCCCTTCATAATTGCTGAGGGGCACAGGGCCTTGGGTGGGGCTTTGGTTTCCCGGGCGTTTCCGCACCCTCCTCAGCTCCCTGCCTTGGAGTGGCTTCGGTCACCCGGGCTTTGTTAGTGGTAAGCAAGGAGGATTTTGTGGGGGCGCTCGTTTATGGCCTTGGCCTTGCTCGAGACCTTGGGGCTGTTCGGCCAGACAGCCTGGGGAACAACAACAACAACTTATCCTTCATCTCATTTCCGTATATTAATGTTTGTGTGTGATGTGTGGACAGCAGTGGGCAAGGTGAGTGTATACAACATTAAAAACTGAGGTGCTGGCTTGGTGGGTGGCTGTAAGAGAGAGAGGGGGAAAACAAAATAAGTGTGTGTGTGTGGGGGGGGGGGGGGGGGGTATTTATGTGTGTGTGTGTATTTACCTATTTGTATTTACCTATTTGTAGTATACAGGAGTTGAACTTTTTAGGCTCGTATTGTCCCGCTTCCTAAGTTACAATTATCTAACTTTGCCTGTGTGTGTGTGTGTGTGTGTGTAAGTAAGTAAATAAGTAAGTAAGCGAATATTGATATGGACAACAGCATACGGCAATAATATCTCACAGGTGTTGAGAAGAGTGAACAAGGTGAATGTATACAAACCAAGGGTGGGTGGGTGGGCAAGGTGGGTGGCTGTGAGATAAAGAGAGGTATAGGATGGGCGGGTGGGCGGGCAGTCTTGGTCACTCAGCGGTCACCTGTCGTGGTCAGCCAGTAAACCTTGCCCCCCCGGTCCGGTCTCTGGGGTCTCCGGGGGGTAACGCGGTGGTATAAGGTCTTTTCGCCTTCATTAAGAGTCGATTCCCCCACACCTAACCCGTTTACCCTTAGCCTATCAGCCTATACTGTACAAAAATGTCAGATTAAAGAAGGTATGGGAAGGTCAATTAACGAGAGGTTTTTAGTTTGCTTGCTAGACCCCCATCAAACTTTGAAAAAAATACCCCTTCGATATACAGTATATTTGTACATTTTTTGGTACAAAAATGTACCCTGAAAGCTGGTTCCCCATAAATTACAGGCTCGCTATCGCTCGCCAGGAAAAAATTGACACCTAAATGGCACGAAAGTTCTTAAAATTGCAGAAATTCAGCGAAATGTCGTCAAATCGCCAAAATAACGGGGCGAACGTTTTAAAATCTCAAAACGAATGGGGCTGAACATGAGGGAAAAGGAGGTTCGAAAAAAATCCCTCAATTGGAAATCTGCCCTTAAAGTGTCAATAATAATATACAGTTATACATGCATATTGGTAGTAATAAGCCCAGAGTAGAAAGGTAAATCACTACCAGTATACCCAATTATTATATATGTACTGTACCTTCCTATACCCCTGATGTTCTAGTGTGGATGGTAACCTAACCAACGCTAGCCCCCCACAACTCTATACCCACCCTATGGACACTTAACCCATACAGTACCAGTGACTTCCTTTTCATTATATTTTGGCAACTATTAGACGATTTTATTCAGATTAGGAAGAACCTCTAGCAATATTAAGGCTTCAAACTATCTCAACCAACCCCTTTAACTACTGCAGATCCTCCCTAAGCGCCATAATATCGTCTAAATATAGCTAGAATAAGAGATAACACACGTCGCCGGTACTCATAAGGGTTAAGGGGGGATGGGCGTATATATTTCCTTATATATTTATCTTGTTATTATTTTGTTTAGTTTCCTCCCTAGACCTCCATCAAGCTTAACAAAAAAAAAACCAAGACCACCTTCAAGATAAATGTGTACATTTTACAATAGTACATAAAATGAACTTGTGCACGAAACAACCCATCAGCGACCTGTATAGAACCTTAGAACCTGTGTAGAGTAAGTGGAATGTGTCGGTCACTAACAGGTACACCACAAGGGCCCATTATATAACTCCATTGGCTCTGCGAGGCTCAGACTGGGTTTTTTTTTTTTTTTTTTTTTTTTAGGGAACGTGGAACTTAAACCAATGGCTGAAATGACCCTCTGATGTAACGTGTAAGGTTAGAAACGTTCTTATTATATTTGAGTGCGACTACTTAGAGCATGACAATTATAAATCACACACACACACACACACACACAGGTTGACCTACAATATTAAGGTAAGTCCTGAGGGAGTAGTAGGTAGGAGGAGCCGGTATACACTCTGTAAATAGGGTCGTGGGTCAGCTACAAGGTCAGATATGGCGAGGAAACAAACACACTTACAAAGCTGTTTATATCAAATCACTTAAAGAGGGAGGCAATCGTTATCAAAACTATTTAAAGCATATACTGTAATTTAATATGCTATTGGAATTAATCAAGGTGACATGAAGTGAAGCCCAGTAATAACGTAAGAACTGGAAAAAATGCTTTCAGAAAATATAAAGGCTATAGTACTGGTTTGGTGACAGAGTTGTAGATATGTGGAACAGGATACCGAGTACTATAGTAGGAGCGAGAACAATGGAGAGCTGCAATATGAACTATAGATAAGAGATGGGCTGGGTGTGAGAGGGAACTTCCTTGTGTTGGCCAATCGGACTTCCGCAGGCTCCCGTTCTCTTATGTGTTCATGATATCGCTTGTGTATGTGTTGCTACATTTCCTAGAACCACACTGTCTATACGGAAATGGTAAGAGGTAGTTAAGGGGAGATGGGTCGTTTTTCTGGTCCCCTTTCTCCATCGTGTTTAGCCCCATTAGTTTTTGAGATTTTAAGACGTTCGGCCCATTAGTTTGGCGATTTTAACACCTTTCGCTCCATTTCGTTGTCAATTTCAAGATTTATCGTACTATTTAGGTGTCGATTTTTTTCCTGGCGAGCGAGAGCGAGCCTGTAATTTTAGGAGGAACCGGCCTTCGGCCGTAAATGTACACATTTATCTTGAAGGGGGGTCTAGGGGGTGTTTATCTTAGCTTGATGGAGTTGTAGCGAGGACAAAAATGGATACATGAATTAATAGACCAAAAAAACAGCCACTACCCCCTTAGGGTAGGAAATTAAACTAGGAATGAAGGTGAAGCCAGTGGTCCACAAAGAGGTGTGAGCCGAGGTGAGAGTCATTAAGAGCTCCCGATAACGAGGTAGGGAGGATCATGTCAACAATGGAAGGGGAAGTAAGAGGGCAGGTAGGGTAGATGACAAGGAAGAAGTGTTTCAATTTAGGAGGTATCCGGAGATTTTCACGAAATTCGGTAGGCAGATGGGATTTGCACCATGGAAAAAGTGATTCGGTTTAGGAGGCGATCCGGATCTTATGTATATAATAGTTATGTGGTTAAAATATAGTACTTAACGAACTTCTGGCACTTTGTTGGTTATCTGAAGGCTGAAATTGATCAATTTCGTGTTATAAGGAAGTTAGATCCGTAAACATCGATATTAAACAGAAATGCTATGAAATTATAGGATTCTGATAGATCAAAAATTATGTTGAATTGGGTGTTATGTTCAGTATATACACATTTATTACAACCGTATTTTACCTGACAATTATATTAAAGAGCAATGCCTAGACTCCAACTTATTTATAGACCGAAACTCGTCAGAGGGCAATTGGTCCCCTGTAGATATTTTTTTTTTTTTTTTTTTTTTTTTTTTTAAGGGGGTAGGATATATCTTTTGTAATGTTTATAAATTTGTTTTCTAATTTCCTCGCTATACCTCCATCAAACTTAAAAATCACTCCCTAGACCCCACTTCGAGGCAAAGTTGCGCATTGTTCAGTAGACAATTTAATGTCCTGGTCGTAGTCCGGTTCCTCCTAAAATTACCAGCTCGCTCAAGATCTATATAGATCTTGGACTCGCTATCGCTCGCTCGTCAGGAAAAATCGATACCTAATGGCTGGAAAGGTCCAAATATTGACAAATAAATGGGTTGAAAGGTCTTAAAATAGGCAAAACTAATGAGTAAAAGTCTTAAAATCTAAAAACTAATGGGGCTAAACACGAGGGAGAAGGGGGACCAGAATAAATCAACCATCCCTCCATAAGAGGTGAGAAAGGAACACCGGGATAGAGGGGATTAAATTGAAGTCGAAATTGATATAAAGAGGAAACAGGCGAGTATGGGGTAGGGTCATGGGGGTAGAATATTATATAGCTTCATGGGTAGGGTAGCTAAAATAGAGGCACATTATACACGATTTGTCTTCACCTGACAGATAGTTGTTTTGTCACTTACCAGCTGATTTGGTTTTATACTGAATGATAATATAGGAAAGGGCTATGTATTTTCATCACAGTCATGCCAACTTTGCATAATTAACAACATAATTCACTGCAAAATTTTCGTAATGGCAAAGTACCGTAATCTAAACAAAAAATATGGAGGAGAGAAGGGGGAGAGTAAAGAAAAGAGAGGGAGAGAAATAAAGGAATAGGAAGAGAGGGTGAGAGGGGGAGGGAGAGGGAGAGCAAAGGGGGAGAGTAAAGAAAAGAGAGAGTGAGAGAGAGAGAGAGGGTGAGAGGGGTGAGGAGACGAGAGGGAGAGCGAAAGGGGTATATGGGAGGGGCAAAGAGGTGATGGTGAGGAGGGAGAGAAGGGGGAGTATTGGCGGGGGGGGGGGGGGGGGGAGGTAGCGTGACTAATCTGAGACAAGAAAAGACACAAAGATGGACAACGAGGGCGAGACCCAACCACAAGAAGGGGGGTGTCGTGGGTGGTTGTGGGGGTGGGCAGATGTGGGTGGTAGAGAGGAACAGGTGTGGGTGATAGGATAGTGGGGGTAGACAGGTGTGGGTAGTGGGGGTGGGCAGGTGTGGGTAAGGTGCCGGGGTGGTGGAGAGGAACAGGTGTGGGTGATAGGGTAGTGGAAGTGGGCAGATAGGCTGGTTGTGGGGGTGGACAGGTGTGGGTGATAGGGTATTGTGGGTGGTTGTGGGTAAGGTATATTTGGGTGGTAGGGTGGAACAGGTGTGGGTGATAGGGTTGTGGATAAGGTGTTTGGGTGGTAGGGAGGGCAGGTGTGTGGGTGGGTAGATGATGATAGTGAAGGCAGGTGTGTGCGTGGAGAGAGAGAGAGAGAGGGGGGATAATAGATGAGTGGGTGGTGTGATGGGTAAGAAATAAGAGCAATAGATAATTACATGGCTGAGAATAATATATATGAATAATAATGCGACATAATTAATCTTACACTTGGTAGTTGAATAGGTTTAAACAATGAGCAATAGTCAACAGGTGAGTCATACTGGCAGGTGTGTGTATAATGAGATCCAAATTAAATATCCCTTAAACAAAATACCCCTTGGACAAAGCACCCCTTGGACATAATACCCTTTGGATAAAATACTTCTTGGACAAAATACCCCTTGAACAAAATACCCCTTGAACAAAATACCCCTTGAACAAAATACCCCTTGGACAAAGCTCCCCTTGGATATAATACCTTTTGGTCAAAATACCCCTTGGACAAAATTATGCATGGACAAAATACTCCTCGGACAAAATGCCCCTTGGACTCCCACATGTTTGTGAGGCCATGAATGTGTGGATAGTGGGGGCAGCTAGGTGTGTATGGTGTTAGTTCAATTAAAATTCAGTTTAATTGTCTTCAGTTCCTAATATTTACAATTAGAAATATATTACGTAGAGCTTGCCTTGAAAATG
The DNA here is from genome assembly GCA_032716605.1 of Paralithodes platypus. Taxonomy (NCBI): domain Eukaryota; kingdom Metazoa; phylum Arthropoda; class Malacostraca; order Decapoda; family Lithodidae; genus Paralithodes; species Paralithodes platypus. Next base: position 23,844,636 of record CM064487.1, read on the forward strand.
ATATACGTTAAAATGTGTTAACATATAGTAGGCTACCGTTACTGTAGTAGTAGTTAACATATAGTAGGCTACCGTTACTGTAGTAGTAGTTAACATATAGTAGGCTACCGTTATGTAGTAGTTAGTTAACATATAGTAGGCTACCGTTACTGTAGTAGTAGTTAACATATAGTAGGCTACCGTTACTGTAGTAGTAGTTAACATATAGTAGGCTACCGTTACTGTAGTAGTAGTTAACATATAGTAGGCTACCGTTACTGTAGTAGTAGTTAACATATAGTAGGCTACCGTTACTGTAGTAGTAGTTAACATATAGTAGGCTACCGTTACTGTAGTAGTGGTTAACATATAGTAGGCTACCGTTACTGTAGTAGTAGTTAACATATAGTAGGCTACCGTTACTGTAGTAGTAGTTAACATATAGTAGGCTACCGTTACTGTAGTAGTAGTTAACATATAGTAGGCTACCGTTACTGTAGTAGTAGTTAACATATAGTAGGCTACCGTTACTGTAGTAGTAGTTAACATATAGTAGGCTACCGTGACTGTAGTAGTAGTTAACATATAGTAGGCTACCGTTACTGTAGTAGTGGTTAACATATAGTAGGCTACCGTTACTGTAGTAGTAGTTAACATATAGTAGGCTACCGTTACTGTAGTAGTAGTAGTTAACATATAGTAGGCTACCGTTACTGTAGTAGTAGTTAACATATAGTAGGCTACCGTTACTGTAGTAGTAGTTACCATATAGTAGGCTACCGTTACTGTAGTAGTAGTTTAACATATAGTAGGCTACCGTTACTGTAGTAGTAGTTAACATATAGTAGGCTACCGTTACTGTAGTAGTAGTTAACATATAGTAGGCTACCGTTACTGTAGTAGTAGTAGTTAACATATAGTAGGCTACCGTTACTGTAGTAGTAGTTAACATATAGTAGGCTACTGTTACTGTAGTAGTAGTTAACATAGTAGGCTACCGTTACTGTAGTAGTAGTTAACATATAGTAGGCTACCGTTACTGTAGTAGTAGTTTAACATATAGTAGTCTACCGTTACTGTAGTAGTAGTTAACATATAGTAGGCTACCGTTACTGTAGTAGTAGTAGTTAACATATAGTAGGCTACCGTTACTGTAGTAGTAGTAGTTAACATATAGTAGGCTACCGTTACTGTAGTAGTAGTTAACATATAGTAGGCTACCGTTACTGTAGTAGTAGTTAACATATAGTAGGCTACCGTTACTGTAGTAGTAGTAGTTAACATATAGTAGGCTACCGTTACTGTAGTAGTAGTAGTTAACATATAGTAGGCTACCGTTACTGTAGTAGTAGTTAACATATAGTAGGCTACCGTTACTGTAGTAGTAGTTAACATATAGTAGGCTACCGTTACTGTAGTAGTAGTTAACATATAGTAGGCTACCGTTACTGTAGTAGTAGTTAACATATAGTAGGCTACCGTTACTGTAGTAGTAGTTAACATATAGTAGGCTACCGTTACTGTAGTAGTAGTTAACATATAGTAGGTTACCGTTACTGTAGTAGTAGTTAACATATAGTAGGCTACCGTTACTGTAGTAGTAGTTAACATATAGTAGGCTACCGTTACTGTAGTAGTAGTTAACATATAGTAGGCTACCGTTACTGTAGTAGTAGTTAACATATAGTAGGCTACCGTTACTGTAGTAGTAGTTAACATATAGTAGGCTACCGTTACTGTAGTAGTAGTTAACATATAGTAGGCTACCGTTACTGTAGTAGTAGTTAACATATAGTAGGCTACCGTTACTGTAGTAGTAGTTAACATATAGTAGGCTACCGTTACTGTAGTAGTAGTTAAAATATAGTAGGTTACCGTTACTGTAGTAGTAGTTAAAATATAGTAGGCTACCGTACTGTAGTAGTAGTTAACATATAGTAGGCTACCGTTACTGTAGTAGTAGTTAACATATAGTAGGCTACCGTTACTGTAGTAGTAGTAGTAAACATAGTAGGCTACCGTTACTGTAGTAGTAGTTACATATAGTAGGCTACCGTTACTGTAGTAGTAGTTACCATATAGTGGCTACCGTTACGTAGTAGTATTTAACATATAGTAGGCTACCGTTACTGTAGTAGTAGTTAACATATAGTAGGCTACCGTTACTGTAGTAGTAGTAGTTAACATATAGTAGGCTACCGTTACTGTAGTAGTAGTTAACATATTAGGCTACCGTTACTGTAGTAGTAGTTAACATAAGTAGGCTACCGTTACTGTAGTAGTAGTTAACATATAGTAGGCTACCGTTACTGTAGTAGTAGTTAACATATAGTAGGCTACCGTTACTGTAGTAGTAGTTAACATATAGTAGGCTACCGTTACTGTAGTAGTATTAACATATAGGCTACCGTTACTGTAGTAGTAGTATTAACATATAGTAGGCTACCGTTACTGTAGTAGTAGTTAACATATAGTAGGCTACCGTTACTGTAGTAGTAGTTAACATATAGTAGGCTACCGTTACTGTAGTAGTAGTTAACATATAGTAGGCTACCGTTACTGTAGTAGTAGTTAACATCTAGTAGGCTACCGTACTGTAGTAGTAGTTAACATATAGTAGGCTACCGTTACTGTAGTAGTAGTTAACATATAGTAGGCTACCGTTACTGTAGTAGTAGTTAACATATAGTAGGCTACCGTTACTGTAGTAGTTAACATATAGTAGGCTACCGTTACTGTAGTAGTAGTTAACATATAGTAGGCTACCGTTACTGTAGTAGTTAACATATAGTAGGCTACCGTTACTGTAGTAGTAGTTAACATATAGTAGGCTACCGTTACTGTAGTAGTAGTTACCATATAGTAGGCTACCGTTACTGTAGTAGTTAACATATAGTAGGCTACCGTTACTGTAGTAGTAGTTAACATATAGTAGGCTACCGTTACTGTAGTAGTAGTTAACATATAGTAGGCTACCGTTACTGTAGTAGTAGTTAACATATAGTAGGCTACCGTTACTGTAGTAGTATTTAACATATAGTAGGCTACCGTTACTGTAGTAGTTAACATATAGTAGGCTACCGTTACTGTAGTATTTAACATATAGTAGGCTACCGTTACTGTAGTAGTAGTTAACATATAGTAGGCTACCGTTACTGTAGTAGTAGTTAACATATAGTAGGCTACCGTTACTGTAGTAGGATTTAACATATAGTAGGCTACCGTTACTGTAGTAGTAGTTAACCTATAGTAGGCTACCGTTACTGTAGTAGTAGTTAACATATAGTAGGCTACCGTTACTGTAGTAGTATTTAACATATAGTAGGCTACCGTTTACTGTAGTAGTAGTTACATATAGTAGGCTACCGTTACTGTAGTAGTAGTTAACATATAGTAGGCTACCGTTACTGTAGTAGTAGTTAACATATAGTAGGCTACCGTTACTGTAGTAGTAGTTAACATATAGTAGGCTAACCGTTAGTGTAGTAGTAGTTAACATATAGTAGGCTACCGTTACTGTAGTAGTAGTTAACCTATAGTAGGCTACCGTTACTGTAGTAGTAGTTAACATATAGTAGGCTACCGTTACTGTAGTAGTAGTTAACATATAGTAGGCTACCGTTACTGTAGTAGTAGTTAACATATAGTAGGCTACCGTTACTGTAGTAGTAGTTTAACATATAGTAGGCTACCGTTACTGTAGTAGTAGTTAACATATAGTAGGCTACCGTTACTGTAGTAGTAGTTAACATATAGTAGGCTACCGTTACTGTAGTAGTAGTTAACATATAGTAGGCTACCGTTACTGTAGTAGTAGTAGTTAACATATAGTAGGCTACCGTTACTGTAGTAGTAGTTAACATATAGTAGGCTACCGTTACTGTAGTAGTAGTTAACATATATGCTACCATTACTGTAGAAGTAGTTAACATATAGTAGGCTCCCGTAACTGTAGTATTAGTTACATATAGTAGGATACCGTTACTGGGTAGTAGTTAACATATAGTAGGCTACCGTTACTGTAGTAGTAGTTAACATATAGTAGGCTACCGTTACTGTAGTAGTAGTTAACATATAGTAGGCTACCGTTACTGTAGTAGTAGTTAACATATAGTAGGCTACCGTTACTGTAGTAGTAGTTAACATATAGTAGGCTACCGTTACTGTAGTAGTAGTTAACATATAGTAGGCTACCGTTACTGTAGTAGTAGAAACAATTTCAATTTCAATTTCATTATTTCATAACATATATACTATACATTACACATGCACAGTATATACATTACACATGCACAGTATATACATTACACATGTACAGTATATACATTACACATGCACAGTATATACATTACACATGCACAGTATATACATTACACATGCACAGTATATACATTACACATGCACAGTATATACATTACACATGTACAGTATATACACATGTACAGTATATACATTACACATGTACAGTATATACATTACACATGTACAGTATATACATTACACATGCACAGTATATACATTACACATGTACAGTATATACATTACACATGTACAGTATATACATTACACATGTACAGTATATACATTACACATGTACAGTATATACATTACACATGCACAGTATATACATTACACATGTACAGTATATACATTACACATGTACAGTATATACATTACACATGTACAGTATATACATTACACATGCACAGTATATACATTACACATGTACAGTATATACATTACCATGTCAGTATATACATTACACATGTACAGTATATACATTACACATGTACAGTATATACATTACACATGTACAGTATATACATTACACATGTACAGTATATACATTACACATGTACAGTATATACATTACACATGTACAGTATATACATTACACATGCACAGTATATACATTACACATGCACAGTATATACATTACACATGCACAGTATATACATTACACATGTTAAATCCAGTTGTTACAAACATTTTATGAATGGAAGATGCCTTTAGGCACATGGACCTTTTTGTTTTATCTGTGTTTTTCCTTCCTCCGTTCATTGTCTCTTAAAAAAAAAAAAAAAAAAAAAAATGTACAGTATATACATTACACATGTACAGTATATACATTACACATGTACAGTATATACATTACACATGCACAGTATATACATTACACATGTACAGTATATACATTACACATGTACAGTATATACATTACACATGTACAGTATATACATTACACATGCACAGTATATACATTACACATGCACAGTATATACATTACATAATTTGAATAAATACACTAGGATTCACTGTAATACACACATTAATTATTAAACATAAGCATTGATAAGGATATACTGTATATGTACAGTCATACACTCGTATTTAATTAATCAGTGTTAACTAAAGACAATTCCCTACCAAAGAAGTAGATCCTAAAAATAAAATTATAAAATGTATGTTGTAACATAAGATATTGTAGTATATAGTATAGTGGTATTGTACTAATTAGTGGAGGTAAGGTAATATCCTACTTGGGAATAATCCGCCTAAAACAAGTGTGGACAAGTGTGTGTGTGTGTGTGTGTGTGTGTGTAAGTGTGTGTGTGTGTGGGGGGGGGGGGGGGGTTGCTTGGTGATCATATTATGGTAGTGGATAATTAAAAATAATAGTGAAAATATTATGTAAATTAGTAGAACAGATACGGATTTTTGTTTTGTTTATAGATAAATAGTAAGTATGCGTGAAGAGGAATAGGTGCGCAGGCAAGGTAGTGTTATGGATTGGGACAAATTCTCCCTTGGGCAAAATTCCCCCGATCAGGTTAGATTAGGATAAGTTTGGTTATTAGATAAGGTTAGCTTAAGTTAATACAGAATATACAGATACAGGTTAAGTTAGGTTAGGTTAGGTATGTTGTTAAAAGAGTTACTCTCAAAAGGCTCAGCTTAACAAAATCGCATAAAATAGTCACATGAATGATATGGTGTTGAATTGGATCTGTCACGTGTGGCAGCCTTATCCAGATTTAAGATTTTCAGATGTTTTTACGTTCTTAATTTAATAATTTGTGTCTGTATTATTGTGTGGCTAAGCAAAAGTTTAAATAGTTGTTTTTTCTATTTTACTTGTGCTGCTTCCTCCTATCTTTGTTCATGTTAGTTTTCCGTTACGTATTACTCGGTGAGCACCTGGGGTATGTGGTGTGGACAGGTGGGAGGTAATGATGGGCATATGGAGATAAATGGGGTATGTGAACACCTAGGCCACGGAAATTGAGGTATAATGATGTTTTTTGAGAAGTGACCGAAGGGATGGGGTAATGTGGGCAATTGGTGGTTTTGGGAAGGTAAAGACTGGAAATATGTGGGTATGTAAAAGCCTTAGATTAAAATAAAAGTGCATCTGCAAAGATTGAGTTTACTGTACTGTGTTTCAGATTCTGAACGAGTGTGTGCGTATACAGTATATATTCTGTATATATATATATACTGTATATATATATATATATATATATATATCTCTATATATATATATAATATATATATATATATAGAATATATATAATATATATATATATATGTACCGGTATATATATATATATATATATATATATATATATATCTATATATGTATATATATATAATATATATATAATATATCCTATTTAGTCCGAGGGTTATAATTTTTAAACCTCCCCTGTATAACATATTTCTACCCATTAGTTCGGTGGTAAAGACTTTTCGTAAACGTAAACGTAAACGAAAAGACGCTTCACCCCATTTTTTTTTTTTTTTTTTTTTTTTTTTTTTTTTTTTTTCTATATTCCAACTACTCCCTCTCGGGCATAGGCTGAGAGCCTGTACATTCCACCGCCCAACACGGTGAAGCCCGTGAGGTCTTGTTCCAGTCTGGGGAGTGAGACATGCGAAGCATCCATCATGGCTCGAAGCAGCTCCATCTCTGCAGCGGCCGGTTGCTTCGCTCAAGTGCTTCACCGTCTCACCCTCCAGACTCAG
>CM064487.1:23851740-23947074 GCA_032716605.1 Paralithodes platypus
GAGAACTGAGCGATCTCTGCCATACCCATAGCTTACTATGACTGTTCCTTTTACTTATATATCTTCTAGCTCTCAAGTGGCGGCGTTCTTTCCTTGGATTGACCTCCTACTGCCAACCTAGAAGTGGGCAGATTGGGAGCCAAAGTGTCCCATCACATTTTTTCCCTTAACCCCTCCACTTTTCCCTTCATAATTGCTGAGGGGCCCAGGGCCTTGTGTGGGGCTTTGGTTTCCCGGGCGTTTCTCGCACCCCTCCTCAGCTCCCTGCCTTGAGAGTGGCCCTTCGGTCACCCGGGCTTTGTTAGTGGTAAGCAGGGAGGATTTTTGTGGGGGAGCTCGTTTATGGCCTTGGCCTTGCTCGAGACCTTGGGGGATGTTCGGCCAGACAGCCTGGGGAACAACAGCAACAACTTGTCCTTCATTCTCATTTCCGTATATTAATGTTTGTGTGTGAATGTGTGGGACAGCCAGTGGGGCAAGGTGGAGTGTAATAGAAACATTTAAAGAAACTGAGGGAGCTGGCCTTGGTGGGTGGCTGTACAGAGACCGCAGAGCAACACGCGGGGGAAAACAAAATAAGTGTGTGTGTGTGGGGGGGGGGGGGGGGGGTATTTTATGGTAGACCACATACACACACCACCCGCGTGTGTGTGTATTTACTATTTGTATTTACCTATTTGTAGTATACAGGAGTTGAACGTTTTTAGGCTCGTATTGTCCCGCTTCCTAAGTTACAATTATCTATACACTTTGCCTGTGTGTGTGTGTGTGTGTGTTGTAAGTAAGTAAATAAGTAAGTAAGCGAATATTGATCATGGACAACAGCATACGGCAATAATATCTCACAGGTGTTGAGAAGAAGTGAACAAGGTGGCATGTATACAAACCAAGGGTGGGTGGGGTGGGCAAGGTGGGTGGCTGTGAGATTAAAGGAGGGGTATAGGATGGGCGGGTGGGGGGGGGGGCCCCGGGGCAGTCTTGGTCACTCAGCGGTCACCTGTCGTGGTCAGCCAGTAAACCTTCCCCCCCCCCCCTCCGTCCGGTCTCTGGGGTCTCCGGGGGGTAACGCGGTGGTATAAGGTCTTTTCGCCTTCATTAAGAGTCGATTCCCCCACACCTAACCCGTTTACCCTTAGCCTATCAGCCTATACTGTACAAAAATGTCAGATTAAAGAAGGTATGGAAAGGTCAATTAACGAGAGGTTTTTAGTTTGCTTGCTAGACCCCCATCAAACTTTGAAAAAAATACCCCTTCGATATATATTTGTACATTTTTTGGTACAAAAATGTACCCTGAAGGCTGGTTCCCCATAAATTACAGGCTCGCTATCGCTCGCCAGGAAAAATTTGACACCTAAATGGCACGAAAGTTCTTAAAATTACAGAAATTCAGCGAAATGTCGTCAAATCGCCAAAATAACGGGGCGAACGTTTTAAAATCTCAAAACGAATGGGGCTGAACATGAGGGAAAAGGAGGTTCGAAAAAAATCCCTCAATTGGAAATCTGCCCTTAAAGTGTCAATAATAATATACAGTTATACATGCATATTGGTAGTAATAAGCCCAGAGTAGAAAGGTAAATCACTACCAGTATACCCAATTATTATATATGTACTGTACCTTCCTATAACCCCTGATGTTCTAGTGTGGATGGTAACCTAACCAACGCTAGCCCCCCACAACTCTATACCCACCCTATGGACACTTAACCCATACAGTACCAGTGACTTCCTTTTCATTATATTTTGGCAACTATTAGACGATTTTATTCAGATTAGGAAGAACCTCTAGCAATATTAAGGCTTCAAACTATCTCAACCAACCCCTTTAACTACTGCAGATCCTCCCTAAGCGCCATAATATCGTCTAAATATAGCTAGAATAAGAGATAACACACGTCGCCGGTACTCATAAGGGTTAAGGGGGGATGGGCGTATATATTTCCTTATATTTATCTTGTTATTATTTTGTTAAGTTTCCTTCCTAGACCTCCATCAAGCTTAACAAAAAAAAACCAAGATCCTCCTTCAAGATAAATGTGTACATTTTACAATAGTACATAAAATGAACTTGTGCACGAAACAACCCATCAGCGACCTGTATAGAACCTTAGAACCTGTGTAGAGTAAGTGGAATGTGTCGGTCACTAACAGGTACACCACAAGGGCCCATTATATAACTCCATTGGCTCTGCGAGGCTCAGACTGGGTTTTTTTTTTTTTTTTAGCGAACGTGGAACTTAAACCAATGGCTGAAATGACCCTCTGATGTAACGTGTAAGGTTAGAAACGTTCTTATTATATTTGAGTGCGACTGCTTAGAGCATGACAATTATAAATCACACACACACACACACACACAGGTTGACCTACAATATTAAGGTAAGTCCTGAGGGAGTAGTAGGTAGGAGGAGCCGGTATACACTCTGTAAATAGGGTCGTGGGTCAGCTACAAGGTCAGATATGGCGAGGAAACAAACACACTTACAAAGCTGTTTATATCAAATCACTTAAAGAGGGAGGCAATCGTTATCAAAACTATTTAAAGCATATACTGTAATTTAATATGCTAGTGGAATTAATCAAGGTGACATGAAGTGAAGCCCAGTAATAACGTAAGAACTGGAAAAAATGCTTTCAGAAAATATAAAGGCTATAGTACTGGTTTGGTGACAGAGTTGTAGATATGTGGAACAGGATACCGAGTACTATAGTAGGAGCGAGAACAATGGAGAGCTGCAATATGAACTATAGATAAGAGATGGGCTGGGTGTGAGAGGGAACTTCCTTGTGTTGGCCAATCGGACTTCCGCAGGCTCCCGTTCTCTTATGTGTTCATGATATCGCTTGTGTATGTGTTGCTACATTTCCTAGAACCACACTGTCTATACGGAAATGGTAAGAGGTAGTTAAGGGGAGATGAGTCGTTTTCTGGTCCCCTTTCTCCATCGTGTTTAGCCCCATTAGTTTTGAGATTTTAAGACGTTCGGCCCATTAGTTTGGCGATTTTAACACCTTTCGCTCCATTTCGTTGTCAATTTCAAGATTTATCGTACTATTTAGGTGTCGATTTTTTCCCTGGCGAGCGAGAGCGAGCCTGTAATTTTAGGAGGAACCGGCCTTCGGCCGTAAATGTACACATTTATCTTGAAGGGGGGTCTAGGGGGTGTTTATCTTAGCTTGATGGAGTTGTAGCGAGGACAAAAATGGATACATGAATTAATTAGACCAAAAAACAGCCACTACCCCCTTAGGGTAGGAAATTAAACTAGGAATGAAGGTGAAGCCAGTGGTCCACAAAGAGGTGTGGGCCGAGGTGAGAGTCATTAAGAGCTCCCGATAACGAGGTAGGGAGGATCATGTCAACAATGGAAGGGGAAGTAAGAGGGCAGGTAGGGTAGATGACAAGGAAGAAGTGTTTCAATTTAGGAGGTATCCGGAGATTTTTCACGAATTCGGTAGGCAGATGGGATTTGCACCATGGAAAAAGTGATTCGGTTTAGGAGGCGATCCGGATTTTATGTATATAATAGTTTATGTGGTTAACATATAGTACTTAACGAACTTCTGGCACTTTGTTGGTTATCTGAAGGCTGAAATTGATCAATTCGTGTTATGAGGAAGTGAGATCCGTAAACATCGATATAACACAGAAATGCTATGAAATTATAGGATTGATAGATCAAAAATTATGTTGAATTGGGTGTTATGTCAGTATATACACATTTATTACAACCGTATTACCTGACAATTATATTAAAGAGCAATGCCCTAGACTCCAACTTATTTATAGACCGAAAACTCGTCAGAGGGCAATTGGTCCCCTGTAGATATTTTTTTTTTTTTTTTTTTTTTTTTTTAAGGGGGTAGGATATATCTTTTGTAATGTTTATAAATTTGTTTTCTAATTTCCTCGCTATACCTCCATCAAACTTAAAAATCACTCCCTAGACCCCACTTCGAGGTAAAGTTGCGCATTTTTCAGTAGACAATTTAATGTCCTGGTCGTAGTCCGGTTCCTCCTAAAATTACCAGCTCGCTCAAGATCTATATAGATCTTGGACTCGCTATCGCTCGCTCGTCAGGAAAAATCGATACCTAATGGCTGGAAAGGTCCAAATATTGACAAATAAATGGGTTGAAAGGTCTTAAAATAGGCAAAACTAATGAGTAAACGTCTTAAAATCTAAAAACTAATGGGGCTAAACACGAGGGAAAAGGGGGACCAGAATAAATCAACCATCCCTCCATAAGAGGTGAGAAAGGAACACCGGGATAGAGGGGGTTAAATTGAAGTCGAAATTGATATAAAGAGGAAACAGGCGAGTATGGGGTAGGGTCATGGGGGTAGAATATTATATAGCTTCATGGGTAGGGCAAGGTTAAGAGATACATATATTGTATCTCTTAACCTTGGGGTAGGGTAGCTAAAATAGAGGCACATTATACACGATTTGTCTTCACCTGACAGATAGTTGTTTTGTCACTTACCAGCTGATTTGGTTTTATACTGAATGATAATATAGGAAAGGGCTATGTATTTTCATCACAGTCATGCCAACTTTGCATAATTAACAACATAATTCACTGCAAAATTTTCGTAATGGCAAAGTACCGTAATCTAAACAAAAAATATGGAGGAGAGAAGGGGGAGAGTAAAGAAAAGAGAGGGAGAGAGATAAAGGAATAGGAAGAGAGGGTGAGAGGGGGAGGGAGAGGGAGAGAGAGGGGGAAGAGTAAAGAAAAGAGAGAGTGAGAGAGAGAGAGAGGGTGAGAGGGGTGAGGAGACGAGAGGGAGAGCGAAGGGGGTATATGGGAGGGGCAAAGAGGTGATGGTGAGGAGGGAGAGAAGGGGGAGTTATTGGCGGGGGGGGGGGGGGGGGGGAGGTAGCGTGACTAATCTGGGCCAAGAAAAGACACAAAGATGGACAACGAGGGCGAGACCCATCCACAAGAAGGGGGGTGTCGTGGGTGGTTGTGGGGGTGGTAGAGAGGAACAGGTGTGGGTGATAGGATAGTGGGGGTAGACAGGTGTGCGTAGTGGGGGTGGGCAGGTGTGGGTAAGGTGCCGGGGTGGTGGAGAGGAACAGGTGTGGGTGATAGGGTAGTGGAAGTGGGCAGATAGGCTGGTTGTGGGGGTGGACAGGTGTGGGTGATAGGGTATTGTGGGTGGTTGTGGGTACAAAGGAGTACAAAGGAGTACAAAGGAAATCAAGCAACAACAGGTCTAGTGACCCTTCTAGGTTGCTTGTCCTCCAAAACACTGAGGATCAAGTGTCCAAACAGTGGTTTAGAGTGGGTAAGGGAACATTGGAAAGGGAACTACTGCCCTGCCACTAACGTGGCAGGACTAGGAAGTTAGTAGGGGACATATGGGTTAGTAACTGAGGGGAGGATAAAGTTATTCATTTACAAACGCAGGCAGTCGCGGGTTTGATGCGAGATATTTGTCTAGGCGGAATTTAAATGAATCAACGGTGCTGCTGCAGTCTATAACGTCTCGGGAAGCCCATTCCACAAGTTGACAACTCGATTGAAGAAGAAAATTCTTAGATTCGTGCGAGGTTAAAAGATTTACCAATAATTTTGCAACCGTTTCCCCACGTGTAATTAGATTGGTTGATAGTGAAGTACTTACTACAGTTCATATTGTCGATGCCTTTGATGATTTTGAACACTTGAATTTAGTCGCCTCTTAATCTGCGCTGGGTTAAAGGAAATAGATTTAATTCTCTAAGACGCTCTTCGTATGGTTTGTTCTTTAGGCTAGGTATCATTTTGGTAACTCTACGTTGAACTCGTTCTAGCTTGTTTATATCTTTTTGGTAATAAGGGCACCAGGATTGAACGCAGTATTCCAGAAGAGGGCGGACTAAGGAATTGTAAAGGGTTAGGATAACTTCTTTGGATTTATGCTCAAATGACCTGCCTATAAAGCCAATTATTTTGTTTGCCTTCTTAACAACTTCTGAACATTGTTGACTTCGGTTTTAGGTTACTCGATATTGTTACTCCCAGATCAGTTTCTCTGTTTACATTCTTAAGCTGAGTGCCATTCATCGAATAGTTTGCTTTCTCATTTAGGTATCCGATATGTAGTACTTTACATTTATCCGCATTGAAAATCATTTGCCAAATTTGGGCCCAACATGACAATTTATCTAGATTGTGTTGCATATCGTCAAATTGTTCTTTTGAGAGTACGCTATTTGCAATTTTTGTATCGTCAGCAAATTTTGAGATTGTGCAGGTGAGACCCTCATCTATGTCGTTGATGTAAATTAGAAAGAGAATTGGTCCTAGTACCGATCCCTGGGGTACCCCGCTACTTACATTGGTCCATTTAGATGCCTTACCGTTTATGACTACCCTTTGCTTTCTGTTGCTGAGCCAATTTTCTATCCATTTCAACACCCCGTCTGTATTCCATGCGCTTTTAGTTTTAGCAAGTAAACGTTTGTGGGGAACTTTGTCAAAGGCCTTTGAAAATCAAGGTATATAATATCTACAGCTTTACTCTCATCGTAGAGGTTGAGGATATCGTGGAAGAAGTCTAAGAGGTTTGTTAAACAGGAACGTTTTTTACGAAAGCCGTGTTGAGTATCTTTAAGTATGTTATTTTCCTCTAAGTGATTTACGAGTCTGTCTCGTATGACCGTTTCTAGCATTTTACATACAACTGAGGTTAAGCTAATTGGACGATAGTTACTGGGTAGGGATTTTGCTGCCTTTTTTGAATATCGGTGTTACGTTGGCTAGCTTCCACTGATCAGGCATAGTTCCAGACTGCAAGGATTTATTGAATAGTAATGCCAGTGGTTTGGAGAGCTCATTCTTAGCTTCCTTTAGAACTCTAGGCGAGATTGTATCAGGTCCTGGCGTTTTATTTACCTTGAGTTTATCTAAACAATTCAATACTTCTCTCTCTGTAACGGTGATATTGCTTAGAACATCTGAATTATCAATCTGAATCAGCGATGGTGTAGGGATATCACTGAGGTCTTCTGTTGTAAAAACTGATGCAAAGAAGGTATTGAGGGCATTACTCATTTGTACTTCGTCTTTGGTGTATTCTCCTTGTTCATCGACTAACGGTCCAACAGTTGAAGTAACTACTTTTTTCTTTCTGATATAACTATAGAATTCTTTCGGGTTTGTTTTACTTTGATTCGCAATATGTAACTCTAAGGTCTTTTTACTTTGCTTAATTAACTTTTTGGCTTTGCGTCGTAGCTCTACAAATTTCACCCGTTCTTCGTCCATTTTGTGAGGATTTTAATCTATCATTAGCAAATTTTTTAGCAAGCAGGCAGTTTGAAATATCTTTATTCCACCATTTGGGCTTATTATTATGGCCTGGACGCCGTATTTTCGATGGTATGCAGTCTTGCACTGCTTTTAGGTAAGTGGTTTCGAATAACTTCCAAGATGTATTTATGTCGTTATTGTTAATTAAAAAGCTCCAGTCAGTTTCTTTAAACATAGCTCTAAGTTTATGGAAGTTTGCTTTCTTGAAATTAGGGACTTTTCGATGCTACTATTTGGTTCGTTACTAGTAAACTTTAAAGTGAAAGTTATCGTACGATGGTCGCTGTTACTGTATTCATCACCAACATTCAAATTCTCTATCAATTCTTCTTTTGTTGCAAGTACAATGTCAAGAACGTTATTACCACGGGTCGGCATTCGAACAAATTGATAAAGCGAACTCTCTTGCAAGTTCGTATACAAGTCATGTCCGGAGTGTGAAGTAAGAGTATCGCCCCACTTGGTCACAGGTAAATTAAAGTCGCCAAAAATTACGGTATCTTGTGAGTTACTTACATCTGCAATTTGTTCGTAAATTTCTCGGTCAGTTTGCACTGATTGAGCTGGAGGTCTGTATATTAACGCAAGTATTATTTTTGTACCTTTATTATTCTTTATTAGCACAAAAGATGTGTCGACGTTCACAATTTGAGGTTTTGACACGAGGGTCGGGTTAAGACTTTCTTGCGTTTAAATTAAAACGCCACCTCCATTTTTATTTATTCGGCTGTTCTCAAACATTACATAACCGGGAAGTGAATACTCTGCTAAAAAGTCTCTATCTTGTGTATTGAGCCAAGATTCTGTTATGCCAATCACATCATAATTTTCTGTAAACACTAGTTCCTCTAAAATTTATTGCGTATGCTACGAGCGTTTGCATAGAAAACCTTTAAAGTTGCGGTTTTAGAACTCGCAGATCGTTCTTTCATCGAATTTTTGGTTCTGGTCGGATCTACATTTACATTCATAGCTGTCCTCGGTCCTCGGTCGTTATCCCTGACGGTTTTGAATTTGGGTCGTGTTGGTGGAGCTTTATCCAAATTCGCGGTTCTTAACGGATTAGTATTTAATTCCTTTGTAGATTGCCGTCCTCGCTGTCTTCGGTCCTCCTTCCTGGTTGTCCTGTGCTGAGTCGATTTCTTCTCCGAAAATCCTTCACCGCATCGTTGAGAAGACGCCCAAAACGCGCTGCTCCCACCTGGTTCAGATGAACTCCATCGTCCGAAAACAAATAGTCATCGTAGTAGAAATTGTCCCAGGTGTCGACGAATCCCACGTTCTCCTTCCTGCAGAGGTTTGCTAGACAACGATTTGTGCTGGTGGCTATGTTGGGGTGGTAGGGTGGAACAGGTGTGGGTGATAGGGTTGTGGATAAGGTGTTTGGGTGGTAGGGAGGGCAGGTGTGAGGGTGGGTAGATGATGATAGTGAAGGCAGGTGTGTGCGTGGAGAGAGAGAGAGAGGGGGGATAATAGATGAGTGGGTGGTGTGATGGGTAAGAAATAAGAGCAATAGATAATTACATGGCTGAGAATAATATATATGAATAATAATGCGACATAATTAATCTTACACTTGGTAGTTGAATAGGTTTAAACAATGAGCAATAGTCAACAGGTGAGTCATACTGGCAGGTGTGTGTATAATGAGATCCAAATTAAATACCCCTTAAACAAAATACCCCTTGGACAAAGCACCCCTTGGACATAATACCCTTTGGATAAAATACTTCTTGGACAAAATACCCCTTGAACAAAATACCCCTTGGACAAAGCTCCCCTTGGATATAATACCTTTTGGTCAAAATACCCCTTGGACAAAATTATGCATGGACAAAATACTCCTCGGACAAAATGCCCCTTGGACTCCCACATGTTTGTGAGGCCATGAATGTGTGGATAGTGGGGGCAGCTAGGTGTGTATGGCGTTAGTTCAATTAAAATTCAGTTTAATTGTCTTCAGTTCCTAATATTCACAATTAGAAATATATTACGTAGAGCTTGCCTTGAAAATGATATACGTTAAAATGTGTTAACATATAGTAGGCTACCGTTACTGTAGTAGTAGTTAACATATAGTAGGCTACCGTTACTGTAGTAGTAGTTAACATATAGTAGGCTACCGTTACTGTAGTAGTAGTTAACATATAGTAGGCTACTACTGTAGTAGTAGTTAACATATAGTAGGCTACCGTTGTGTAGTGGTTAACATATAGTAGGCTACCGTTACTGTAGTAGTAGTTAACATATAGTAGGCTACCGTTACTGTAGTAGTAGTTAACATATAGTAGGGCTACCGTTAATGTAGTAGTAGTTAAACATATAGTAGGCTACCGTTACTGTAGTAGTAGAACATATAGTAGGCTACCGTTACTGTAGTAGTTAAATATAAGGCTACCGTTAATGTAGTAACATTATACTACTGTAATTAAAACATAGATACCGTACTGTAGTAGTTAACATATAGTAGGCTACCGTTACTGTAGTAGTAGTTAACATATAGTAGGCTACCGTTACTGTAGTAGTATTACATATGTAGGCTACCGTTACTGTAGTAGTAGTTAACATATAGTAGGCTTACCGTTACTGTAGATGAAACAATTTCAATTTCAATTTCATTATTCATAACATATACATTACACATGCACAGTATTACATTACAACATGTACAGTATAACATTACACATGCACAGTATATACATACACTGTACAGTATAAAATACACATGTACAGTAATACATTAACATGTACAGTATATACATATGTACAGTATATACATTACACATGTACAGTATATACATTACACATGTACAGTATATACATACACATGTACAGTATACATTACACATGTACAGTATATACATTACACATGTACAGTATATACATTACATGTACAGATATACTTACAATGACAGTATATACATTACACATGTACAGTATATACATTTCACATGTACAGTATATACATTACACATGTACAGTATATACATACACATGCACAGTATACATTACACATGTACAGATATTACACATGTACAGTATTACATTACACATGTACAGTATATACATTACACATGTACGTAGATATACATAATTGAATAAATACACTAGGATTCACTGTAATACACACATTAATTTAAACATAAGCATTGATACGGATATACTGTTATGTACAGTCATACACTCGTATTTAATTAATCAGTGTTAACTAAAGACAATTCCCTACCAAAGAAGTAGATCCTAAAAATAAAATTATAAAATGTATGTTGTAACATAAGATATTGTAGTATATAGTATAGTGGTATTGTACTAATTAGTGGAGGTAAGGTAATATCCTACTTGGGAATAATCCGCCTAAAACAAGTGTGGACAAGTGTGGACAAGTGTGTGTGTGTGGGGGGGGGGGGGGGTTGCTTGGTGATCATATTATGGTAGTGGATAATTAAAAATAATAGTGAAAATATTATGTAAATTAGTAGAACAGATACGGATTTTTTTTTTTTTTATCGATAAATAGTAAGTATGCGTGAAGAGGAATAGGTGCGCAGGCAAGGTAGTGTTATGGATTGGGACAAATTCTCCCTTGGACAAAATTCCCCCGATCAGGTTAGATTAGGATAAGTTTGGTTATTAGATAAGGTTAGCTTAAGTTAATACAGAATATACAGATACAGGTTAAGTTATGTTAGGTTAGGTTAGGTATGTTGTTAAAAGAGTTACTCTCAAAAGGCTCAGCTTAACAAAATCGCATAAAATAGTCACATGAATGATATGGTGTTGAATTGGATCTGTCACGTGTGGCAGCCTTATCCAGATTTAAGATTTTCAGATGTTTTTACGTTCTTAATTTAATAATTTGTGTCTGTATTATTGTGTGGCTAAGCAAAAGTTTAAATAGTTGTTTTTTCTATTTTACTTGTGCTGCTTCCTCCTATCTTTGTTAGTTTTCCGTTACGTATTACTCGGTGAGCACCTGGGGTATGTGGTGTGGACAGGTGGGGGGTAATGATGGGCATATGGAGATAAATGGGGTATGTGAACACCTAGGCCACGGAAATTGAGGTATAATGATGTTTTTTGAGAAGTGACCGAAGGGATGGGGTAATGTGGGCAATTGGTGGTTTTGGGAAGGTAAAGACTGGAAATATGTGGGTATGTAAAAGCCTTAGATTAAAATAAAAGTGCATCTGCAAAGATTGAGTTTACTGTACTGTGTTTCAGATTCTGGACGTGTGTGTGCGTATACAGTATATATTCTGTATATACTGTATATATATATACTGTATATATATATATATATATATATATATACCGGTATATATATATATATCCTATTTAGTCCGAGGGTTATAATTTTTAAACCTCCCCTGTATAACATATTTCTACCCCTTAGTTCGGTGATAAAGACGTTTCGTAAACGTAAACGAAAAGACGCTTCACCCCATACAGGTGATGATTTGTTTTTCTGGGCAGGCGATAGCGAGCCTGTAACTTAGAATATATCAGTATCCAGCCGGGCCATTTTTCTATCGAAAAATATGCAAATTTATATTGAAGGGGGTCTGGGTGGCTTTTATTTTATTTTATTTTTTTTTTTATTTTTTTTTAAGGAAGTCCGGGAAGGTGTTTTTTGTTAATCTAGGGGTCACACTAAAATACATTGCTCGAAATGGCAAAAACAAACCAAAATCCTCAATAATAATTAAACAAAATATCATAATAACCCACAAGACGTCGGACCAGATAGTGTTAAGTAATGGTGGTTTTTAATGTGGTTAAGACCATAATATATGTTCATTAAAGGGGGTGACCTGCTTTTTGTTCTCTCTTTCTCTGGCTTGTATCCATTCGGCCCCATTCAGCCTACTTTTTTAAGACGTTTGCCCCCATGCAGGTTTCAATTATTTCCTGGCGAGTGGTAGCGAGCCAGCATATTTGTTTTAAATGTTTTTGACAGCAGGCTAAATTTGTAAATTTTTCGATAGAAAACATTTCTCCGGCGAAGCCGGATTTCTTCATACAATGCTGGCTCGCTATCGCTCACCAGGAAAAAATCGACACCTAGATGGGGATAAACGTCTTAAAACAGTAGGCTGAATGGGGCCGAATGGATACAAGCCAGAGAGAGAGAGAAAAGGCATTAACATAAAGCAGGTGACCCCCCTTCATAGTATGCATTAACCTGTTTCGGCTCTTCACAATTTTTTTGTCCCAGATTCATATTGAGGCAACTGTACAGTACATGTATGATAATTATAGTAAATTAATTATACTGTAGGTAGGCCAGAAATCGTGACCTTTATCCTCTGTAACTAAAAAAGGGCTACATAAAGTTGGCTGTAAATTTCCACACCTATTCCCTGGTTGACCCTTCCTAAATGATAAGAACATTAGCTCGATCCATCTAGTCGTTTTTTAGTTATTGAGGTTAGTGGTCAAGATTTGTTGGCCAACATATAATAAAGAGGGTATTTTGCATATAATTGGATATAGTATGTTGGTAATTTAACTCATAACACCAGTCCCATGCAAGATAATGTACATTATGCGCAGGTAATATGTGTAGAATGAATATAAACCCCATTTGACGAGAAGGACTTTATTGACAATGTGTGGCTCATATCAAAGTGATCGTTGTGGATAAAAGTCACATTAAAGTGCTCCTTCTCTCATGGTGGATATAATATATTCCTTGTCAACTTTCCAGAGTTTATTTACCCTTTCGAGATCTGATAACGCATTTCTTATATGCTTGCTGGCTATTATTAGACGTTTTTACTTAGTTTAGGAGGGGTATTTGGAAGTCAGAGAGTTAATTGAGATCATCTTCACCCTTAAAATTCCCACAGATCCTTCTCGAACTGTATAAAATCGTCTTATGAAAGCCAGATGAAACTGTTCAAATGCGTCATAATATTCATAGGATAAATATTTGGTTTGGCAGCTGTCGGCAATGGTGGTCGTAAATGTGAGTGGTACAGGTGTGTTGCGTGGTAAACAGGTGTGGTGCAGTTGTAATAATCAGGTGTGGGGAAATTGTGTTGTTATCAGCTCAGGTGTGGTGCAGTTGTGGCGATCAGGTGTGGGGAACGTGTAGTTATCAGGTGTGGTGCAGTTGTAGTGATCAGGTGTGGGTAGCGTGTGGTTATCAGGTGTGGTGAAGTTGTAGTGATCAGGTGTGGGTAGCGTGTGGTTATCAGGTGTAGTGAAGTTGTAGTGATCAGGTGTGGGTAGTGTGTGGTTATCAGGTGTGGTGAAGTTGTAATGATCAGGTGTGGGTAGCGTGTGGTTATCAGGTGTAGTAAAGTTGTAGTGATCAGGTGTGGGTAGCGTGTGGTTATCAGGTGTGGTGAAGTTGTAGTGATCAGGTGTGGGTAGCGTGTGGTTATCAGGTGTAGTGAAGTTGTAGTGATCAGGTGTGGGTAGCGTGTGGTTATCAGGTGTAGTGAAGTTGTAGTGATCAGGTGTGGGTAGTGTGTGGTTATCAGGTGTAGTGAAGTTGTAGTGATCAGGTGTGGGTAGCGTGTGGTTATCAGGTGTGGTGAAGTTGTAGTGATCAGGTGTGGGTAGCGTGTGGTTATCAGGTGTAGTGAAGTTGTTCAGGTGTGGGTAGCGTGTGGTTATCAGGTGTGGTGAAGTTCTAGTGATCAGGTGTGGGTAGCGTGCGGTTATCAGATGTGGTGAAGTTGTAGTGATCAGGTGTGGGTAGCGTGTGGTTATCAGGTGTAGTGAATTTGTAGTGATCAGGTGTGGGTAGCGTGTGGTTATCAGGTGTGGTGAAGTTGTAGTGATCAGGTGTGGGTAGCGTGCGGTTATCAGGTGTGGTGAAGTTGTAGTGATCAGGTGTGGGTAGCGTGTGGTTATCAGGTGTAGTGAAGTTGTAGTGATCAGGTGTGGGTAGCGTGTGGTTATCAGGTGTACTTACTCTAGTTGTACTTACTCTAGTTGTATTGCGGGAGTGAGCATGCTCGTTATTTCCCGCCTCCTATATGTGTAGGTGTTATATGTATCGTTGGAATGGCTGTGGATGTGTGTGTAGTCTGTATTTTTAGCCAATTGGCGACATCGGAAACGAAGGCTTAGGGTGGATCTGTATGGTACCATTCTCACTATAGACGGTACCGTCTCGCCCGAAGGCTTAGGTAGCCATCAGCTTAGGTGAACCATATGATACCCATCTCGCCTTGTACCATTTTTGCCAACCCCAGAGGGGACGTCACAACGTCGTCCACTTATTCCAGGTACCTATTTACAGCTAGGTGAACTGAGGCTAACACATGAAAGGAGACAAGCCCAATTTGTCTCCGCCCGGCCGGGGATTGAACCCCCGACCCCTTGTGTGTGAGACGAGAGCTCTACCTACTAGGCTACGGGCTGTGTGAAGTTGTAGTGATGAGGTGTGGGTAGCGTGTAGTTATCAGGTGTGGTGCAGTTGTAGTGATCAGGTGTGGGTAGCGTGTGGTTATCAGGTGTGGTGAAGTTGTAGTGATCAGGTGTGGGTAGCGTGTGGTTTTCAGGTGTAGTGAAGTTGTAGTGATCAGGTGTGGGTAGCGTGTGGTTATCAGGTGTGGTGCAGTTGTAGTGATCAGGTGTGGGTAGCGTGTGGCTATCAGGTGTGGTGCAGTTGTAGTGAAGGTGTGGAGAATATGTATGCGTAATAGGTGTGGTTGTCAGGTATATTACAGGTGTGGTGAATATGTGTGATCAACAGGTGTGTTTGTCAAGTGTAGTGCAGTGCAAGTGTAGTTGAATACGTTCAGTTATTAGGTGGGTTTGTCAGGTGTGGTGGTGGTGGTTGTGATGGTGGTGGTGGGGGTAGTGGTGGTGGTGGTAGGTGTGTTGGTGATGGAGAAGGTAGGTATGGTGCAAGTGGTGGTGGTGGTGGAGAAGATGGCAGGTGTGGTGGTGGTGGTGGTGCAGGTGATAGCAGAGGTGGTGGCAGGTGTGAGTGTAGATCATGAGTGCCATGATATAAAATAATTACGAGATGAGAGGGTAATTAAATCTAATTGCACTAAGTTTTTCAGATATCGTGGCAAGTGGTTAGGCATATATATTAATACAGTATATATATATATATATATATATATATATATATATATATATATATATATATATATATACTGTATATATATATATACAGTATATATATAACTTCAGCAATGGACCTTCCTCTTGGGAATCGTAGCTTCACAAGGAATAGGATAACCAGCGTTGTGACGAACATCTTTATTTTCATTGTACAAACGTTTTGGAGACCTTCGCCATCATCAGTGAATCTGATACAAAATTAAATACAATCACCATTACAAACTCGTAGAGGTAATTGAACCAAACAATCATTAAACCTAAAGTTAATTCACGTATACAATTCTAATTATAATTTAAACTAATCAACATACCTATCGATAAGCCGAGCAAAATTACAGAAAAGGATAGAGAGATAAAACAGAAAAAACACAGCAGCAAATGATAATAATACATCATAATGGCAATTACATACTTGTATTTGTACCTACTGGATTACTAGTGGGGTGGCTGTGGCGGTATTGTTTAAATATGGTTTTAATTTATTAATGATGATAGATTCACAAGTGATGAAATCAGAGCGGGAATGACAAGAGGTTAAAATATTTGGAAGTCTGAGGAAGAGAAAGGGTGATCACACTCGTGAGAGTTTTCTCGAATGGAAGAGATAGAAGATTTGGAGAGGAATCTGGTGGGTAGGGATTGATGGGGGTACTGTGGGGTGGGTAGGGATTGATGGGGTACTGAAGGGTGGGTATGTGGTGGGTAGGGATTGATGGGGTACTGTGGGGTGGGTATGTGGTGGATAGGAATTGATGGGGTACTGAGGGGTCGGTATGTGGTGGGTAGGGATTGATGGAGTACTGTGGGGTGGGTATGTGGTGGGTAGGGAGTGATGGGGTACTGAGAGGTGGGTATGTGGTGGGTAGGGATTGATGGGGTACTGTGGGGTGGGTAGGGTTCGATGGGATACTGAGGGGCGGGTATGTGGTGGGTAGGGATTGATGGGGTACTGTAGGGTGGGTACGTGGTGGGTAGGGATTGATGGGGTACTGTGAGGTTGGTATGTGGTGGGTAGGGATTTATGGGGTACTATGTGGTGGGTAGGGATTGATGGGGTACTGAGGGGTGGGTAGGTATTGATGGGGTACTGTGGGGTGGGTAGGGATTGATGGGGTACTGAGGGGTGGGTATGTGGTTGGTAGGGATTGATGGGGTATTGAGGGGTGGGTATGTGGTGGGTAGGGATTGAGTTGGGATATGTGGTGGTAGGGATTGATGGGGTACTGAGGGGTTGGTATGTGGTGGGTAGGGATTGATGGGGTACTGTGGGGTGGGTATGTGGTGGGTAGGGATTGATGGGGTACTGAGGGGTGGGTATGTGGTGGTTAGGGATTGATGGGGTACTGAGGGGTGGGTATGTGGTGGGTAGGGATTGATGGGGTACTGAGGGGTCGGTATGTGGTGGGTAGGGATTGATGGGGTACTGAGGGGTCGGTATGTGGTGGGTAGGGATTGATGGGGTACTGTGGGGTGGGTATGTGGTGGTTAGGGATTGATGGGGTACTGAGGGGTGGGTATGTGGTGGGTAGGGATTGGTGGGGTACTGTGGGGTAGGGATGAGCAGGGTAGGGATTAATGGGATAGGGATGAATTAGGAGTATAACAGTTAACGGAGTGGATGGGAAGTGGTGAGAGGAGTTATAAGAGGTATAGATGTGGGTGGGCAGTGTGGAACGAGGTGAAGGGAGTTTAGGGAGTGTAAAAGGTGGAGGACTGCGTAGGAGGGGTGATCTGTAATTAGCGGTGTTAGTGGAGGTAGGAGGATGTGAAATGTAGTTAGTGGAGGTAGTAGCTATTTAAAGGCTGATTAAGTGCCTGGGATCACAGGTTCAGGAGGGGTGGATCACTTTTTGGTCGATTTTTCATGTATTCATTATTATTCTAGTTTCCTTCCTAGACCTCCATTAAACTTAAAAAAAAAACATCCATTAGATCCCCCTTCTAGATTAATATGCACATTTTTCGGTAGAAAAATGTCCCTGCCGAAGGCCAGTTCTTCCAAAATAACAGGCTCACTCTTGTTCTCCAGGGGAAAAAAAATCGACAAGAATGATGTAAAGATGAGTTACCATGGAATGGGTGGTGGTTATGATCAGACCTAAATCAAGGCCTGCCTGTGACCTCAACTTACAAACTACCACAATACCACTGGCACTTTCTTACGATGTTATTGGCTCCATTCAGGATGCCCATGTTGACCCAGGGCGCCATATTTCCTAGAGTTATCCCGGGTTAAATATTCACATAAAGAAGATTGAGAGATGCTGCACATCTCTATGCAGATGATGTACATCATTAAGAACAACATACGAAGTAAAGTAATTAAAGCCTCGTGCTGGTTTGATTGTACATCCATGGAAGCAGGTTCAGAAAGTGTGAATAGGAATCGTATGCAAGAGGTTTTTTTCTTCACTTTATTGCTCTGGTGTAACATGTGGGAACAGTTTCATTTTGCAGAAAACCGGGAGCTGGAGGCCAGATAATTAACTGGGTGATTTCTTAAGGTTCTGAGTGGACAAATATCTAACTATTATGTCCCCCCCTTCACTCACTCAACCCCACAATTTGCCGGAGGATAACAGGTTTTTCACAATACGTAGACGGAGTTCTTTAAAAAAATATATATATATATTATGTTGTATAATAACCTACGACCTCATAATTACTACTCAAGAACTATAACCACCCAGCCACAGCCACCATCACCTCTAAGATTAACGTCACAATTGCAAGTGGAAGCTGCGGACTTCTTATTTATATCCACAAGCATGTACAATACATTCACGTAATGATAAAAACTCAGATTGAAGTGGTTAAAGTTAATCAGTAAAATGTATAAAATAATTAATTAATCAAACAACGTCGAGGATTCCTCCCTGATACAGTATATTACTATTGCTATGGCCATTTTTGGCCAGTCACACGTTCCATATGTTATATGTTATGTTAATTTAGATCGATCAGGAATTATCTGTGGCCTAGAAAACATCGAAATAAGCTCTCAAAATTCACCACTTGCAACTTTCATTCTTTAAGGAATTTTGAGCTGCAGACATCGACATTTAACATAATTACCGGCCAAAATACGATTGTTATGCACATATGAAATTACATAAAAACCCAATTAAACATACTTTTGTATCCATCAGAAACCTACATTATTATTACATTTGTGTAAAATATCGACGTTTACGGCTCCAACTTCCCTATAGCCTGAAACTCGCAATTGGTCAATTAATCAGAAGTTAATTCAAACTCCGTATGACTGAGCTAATTTAAAAACATTACTAATTGCTCGAAGTTAGTTGAGATCGAGAAAGTTGTGAATTAACTTTAGGTTATTGCTAAATTAATTATCATTGTTGTTGAATAGGTAGGCTACTTGATTTAACAGAGATAATATGTCTTCCTCCTTGGCACTGGATGAAAGAAAGGGAACCTGTGGCATTGTGCTACGGTGACTGGTATAATCTTAATGGTCGCTTTAATTTACGGTGAGAGATATAGAAGCTTCGTCTAGGTATGTCTCAATGGTCGCCAGGTGGTAACAGGTGCAGAGCTGTGTATGTGTGTGGGGGGGGGGGGGGGGGGGGTTGCTGTGGGTGGAGGTGTATATGGGTGGAGGTGTATGCGTGGGTACATTGTGTGGGTGTTTATGTACAGGCTTGGCATATTCTGTAGATAGGTAGTTAGATGGAGATATTAATATTTATAATTATATACAGACCGAACAATAAACAATAACTGAACATTCATTGATTAACAGATACAAATAGAAAGAGAGTGCCAATAATATATAGATTCTATAAGTGGATATATATACTCTCTCTCTCTCTCTCTCTCTATCTCTCTCTCTCTCTCTCTCTCTCTCTCTCTCTCCTCTCTATATAATATATATATATATATATATATATATATATATATATATATATATAATATATATATATATATATATGATAATATATATATATATATATATATATATATATATATATAGAGAGAGAGAGAGAGAGAGAGAGAGAGGTTGGGTAGGGTGAGTACCACTACGTATATGATTCATAATTTAGTCAGACAATCTGGTAGTAGGGTAGCAAACCAGGACAGTTTAGTTTAGAGAGAGAGAGAGAGAGAGAGGCTGCATATATATGGATGGATGATGCACAGTTGCCCACATAAGTTCTGCTCCTCTCCGTGATCTTGTACATGTAGAAATATAATGTGCATGATTGTATTACGAGTGTAGTGACTTATGCAGTGGTCCTAACTCATCTCACTATAGTCGGTTTTATTTCAGCTGAGGATAAATGTCCATGTCCCCATCTTCATTACTCAGTTATTACCAAGATGGTGTAGCGAAATTTGTTGTTAATTAAGAAAACTTGGCATTAATATATTTGTGTTTGATATTTCCACTAAATATCGGGAAATTCGCTGCTAAGGGATTCAGTTTACCATCAGCTGGAACACAATGCTCTATAGTCAACTGATAATTGAAACCCCCCCAAACACGCATTCGCAATTCATTCATACTAAATTTACTTGCGTACATTAAATCACGACGAGGAACAGAACTTATGTGGCCAACTGTACATGGCTCAAGGCTGCAGATAGTTAGATAGTTAGACAGATAGATAGATTGATAGATATATAGATAACCTGACTTAGAGTAAAAATATATGAAAGAAAGATATATCAGTAGTGTATCTGGAAGTAGGATCGGCGCATATATTTACTTGTTTATATATTTTTCTATAATTATTTTTAGTTTCCTCCCTAGACTTCCATCAAGCTTAAAATTTCACCCCTTTGAGCCCCTTTCAAGATAAATTTGTATATTTTTCGGTAGAGAAATGTCCCGGCCGAAGGCCGATTTCTCTTAAATTACAGGCTCGCTATCGCTCGCCAGGAAAAAAACGACACCTAAATGGCACGAAAGGTCTTGATATCGATAAAGATATGGGACGAAAGATCTTAAAATCGACAAACTAATGGGGCTAAACATGAGGGAGAAGGGGGACCAGAAACAGCAACCATCCCCCCTTTAATCTTGTGCTTCTTGAGACACTTGATCAAATACATATACAATTCCTCCTGCATACCTCTCTGTTCCTATCTCTGCTACTCTCTTTTTCCCTGTTTTCCCTGTTTTTCCTTGTGTTTTTTTTTTCCTCTTTCTCACTCCCGTACGTAACTTCCTGCATTCCTTTTGTTTTTACTTCACTAGATTCCTTCTCACCTGTCTGTGTGTACTTACTCTAGTTGTACTTACTCTAGTTGTATTGCGGGAGTGAGCATGCTCGTTATTTCCCGCCTCCTATATGTGTAGGTGTTATATGTATCGTTGGAATGGCTGTGGATGTGTGTGTAGTCTTTATTTTTAGCCAATTGGCGACAATGGAAACGAAGGCTTAGGGTGGATCTGTATGGTACCATTCTCACTATAGACGGTACCGTCTCGCCCGAAGGCTTAGGTAGCCATCAGCTTAGGTGAACCATATGATACCCATCTCGCCTTGTACCATTTTTGCCAACCCCAGATGGGACGTCACAACGTCGTCCACTTATTCCAGGTACCTATTTACAGCTAGGTGAACTGAGGCTAACACATGAAAGGAGACAAGCCCAATTTGTCTCCCCCCGGCCGGCCGGGGATTGAACCCCAGACCCCTCGTGTGTGAGACGAGAGCTCTACCTACTAGGCTACGGGCGATGTGTGTGTGTGTGTGTGTGTGTGTGTGTGTGTGTGTGTGTGTGTGTGTGTGTGTGTGTGTGTGTGTGTGTGTGTGTGTGTGTGTGTGTGTTATATATCGGATTAGTTTTTATTTAGTATTTGTCTTACTTTTCATTTCTTCATTATGCTACATCTCCACCATGCATACTGTATTTTCTGGTCAACCTTTTGGGGATTCTATAGTATGTATAGTCTTTTATACTACCCATTTATCTCTGTGATTAGTTTAACCTACTCATTTGCCCACGTACAGTACCTCCCTTAACCCCTTAAGCACGAGGATACCTTTTTACCTATCATTCTGGCTAATAATAGACGATTATATGCTGGTTGTAAAGGACCTATATGATTCAGAGGGTTCATTGAAACCATATATACCCCTTTGAGTCCTGAAGGTAGATTATTACCTAAAGAAAATCGTCTAATGGTCACCAAAACATGATGTAAATCACGCCATCGTGTTGAAGGGGTTACATTTATTTGTTACCTCCCCTTAATTCCTTCTTCGCTTTTCTTCCCTTCCTCCTTCCCCATTTTGTCATT
This sequence comes from Paralithodes platypus, assembly GCA_032716605.1. NCBI lineage: Eukaryota > Metazoa > Arthropoda > Malacostraca > Decapoda > Lithodidae > Paralithodes > Paralithodes platypus. Next base: position 23,873,414 of record CM064487.1, read on the forward strand.
CCTTATTCTTTTTTCTCCTTTTTTCTACTCCCTTACTTTTTCCTTCTTTAATACATCCGATATTTTCCTTTCTCTGTATTCCTCTCACCTACTCTTTGTCTGGGCCCTTATACTCTTCAATACATCCGATAATTTCCTTTCTCTGTATTCCTCTCACCTACTCTTTGTCTGGGCCCTTATACTCTTCAATACATCCGATATTTTCCTTTCTCTGTATTCCTCTCACCTACTCTTTGTCTGGGCCCTTATACTCTTCAATACATCCGATATTTTCCTTTCTCTGTATTCCTCTCACCTACTCTTTGTCTGGGCCCTTATACTCTTCAATACATCCGATATTTTCCTTTCTCTGTATTCCTCTCACCTACTCTTTGTCTGGCCCTTATACTCTTCAATACATCCGATATTTTCCTTTCTCTGTATTCCTCTCAACCTACTCTTTGTCTGGGCCCTTATACTCTTCAATACATCCGATATTTTCCTTTCTCTGTATTCCTCTCACCTACTTCTTTGTCTGGGCCCTTATACTCTTCAATACATCCGATATTTCCTTTCTCTGTATTCCTCTCACCTACTCTTTGTCTTGGGCCCTTATACTCTTCAATACATCCGATATTTTCCTTTCTCTGTATTCCTCTCACCTACTCTTTGTCTGGGCCCTTATACTCTTCAATACATCCGATATTTTCCTTTCTCTGTATTCCTCTCACCTACTCTTTGTCTGGGCCCTTATACTCTTTCCTCTCTCCGTCCTCCCTTTCGTATATCTTATAATCTCATCACTCTCTATCTCACCCTTCTACTCCGTTTATGTATCCCTTCTTGTGTTCTCTCTTTCTGTTTATATTTTTCTTTCCTCGCTTATCTCTACTTCTTTCTCTTTTTTCTGTTCCTCTTTCCTCCCTCCATCTCTACTTATTTCTCCTTTTTTCTATTCACCCTCCCCTTTCCTCCCTCCATCTCTAGTTACTTCTCTTTTTCTTTATCCACTCTCCTCTTTCCTCCCTGCATCTCCACTTCTTTCTCCTATTCCTTATCCACCTTCTTCCTTCCCCCTTCCACCTCTAGTTGCTACTCAATATTCTGTATCCACTCTCCTCTTCTTCTTTCCCACTTCTTTCTCCTATTCTTTATCCCCCCCCCTTCTTTCCAACCTTCATCTCTATTTCCTTCTCCTTCTCTTTAACCACTCTCCTCTTCCCTTCCTCCATCTCCTGTTCTTGCTCCTTTATTATTTACCGCCCTCCCTCCTTTCCTTCCTTCCCCCTTCTCTTCACCCGCCTCTTAGCATGGGTGCAGACAAGTTCCCTCCACACTGCTGAACATCTTGCCTACTACACCCGAGGAACATATGTGTATAGTAGGTGTTAAAGGGAAGCCATTAACCCTTGCAACTCCCTAATATATTTCCATTAACCTTAATACACATCTTGTCACCACTGTAATCCATATGTGTCTTCGCTGCACTTCTCCCCCCCCCCCCCCCCTCCCACCCCTTCTCCCTCTCCCCCCTCCATCTAATCTGCTTTTCTTGCTCAACATTCTTCAAGTCTCCCCTGTTTTCTTACGTTATCTCTTGTACCTTTCCCACATTTCGTATCAATCTAATTATTATGCATCTTATTATTGTATATCTCATCTTCTTTATCTTATTTGTCACAGTATTCTCATTTATCGTTCATATTTCAATTTTGGCTCTAATTCATCACTTCTATGTGTTTCCCTCTGTTTCTTGGCTGTCTTTTACCTATGCCTCTGTTTACCCCTTCCATGCATCTTTCGTATTGCTATTCTACATTTCCCATATCCTCCTCTGTCCCTTACCTCTTACCTATGCTTCCCTATCCATACCTACACTTGCAAGTGGACTTACTCCTTTATATTTTTATTTTACACTTACCATTCTACCTTACCTACAATCACTGCATACATGATTTACAAGTAATCCCCTATCTTTTCCTGCACATCCCCCTCTTCACTTCCCTAACAACCTCATTCATAACATAAGAACAAGGTAATCAGCAGAGGGCCAACCAGCCAGCACGAAGTAGATTCCTTTCACACCCAACCAATGATATTCAAATGACTATACATATTACGTTCGAAACATTCCATGGAGCTGATTATAGTGCTAGGCAACCTATTCCACATATACACAACCAGTGCTTACCCATGCCTATTTTAAAGCGAAATACATCTAGTTTGAAGCAATTTGAACGGGTTCTTTTGCAAACGTTCAGCTTCAATACTTTGCTAAGGATTGATTCCCTTCATCCATTTACACACCTACTGTATATCATATCTCTTCTACATCTTCGTCATTATAATGAATGTCAGCTGAGGGTTTTTAACCTCTCCTTATATAATACATGGCTAATATAGTGGATCAGTTTTGTCATTCTATGTTGAATTGCCTCCAGATAGTCTATATCCATTCAACAATAGGGACACCAAAAATGAACAGCATAATCCATATGAGGTTTCACTAATGATAAGCAAAGTTTCAAGATAACATCAGCAGTTCTCTTACTAATACTCCTAGAGATGAATCGGAGAATCCTGTTGGCTTTGTTACGAACGCTAATACATATATTGCTAGGCTTCAGATCATTGCTAACAAACCCACCTAGATCTTTCTCGCAATCTTAGTTTCCTAATTCTGTATTATCTACCATCCTTTTCCCTACACCCAAACCCATCCCTATCATCCTTTCCCTACACCCCCTGCCCATCCCTACCATCCTTGTCCGTGCCTATCCCTACCCATCCTCTTCCCTACACCCCCTACCCATCCCTACCATCCTTGTCCCTACACCCCCTACCCATCCCTACCATCCTTGTCCAATGTCCCTACACCCCCTACCATCCTCTACCCTACACTCCCCTACCCATCCCTATCATCCATTCCCTACACCCCCTACCCATCCCTACCATACTCTTCCCTACACTCCCCTACCCATCCCTGCCATCCTTGTCCCTACACCCCCTACCCATCCCTACCATACTTGTCCAATGTCCCTACACCCCCTACCATCTCTACCCTACACTCCCTACCATCCCTATCATCCATTCCCTACACCCCCTACCCATCCCTACCATACTCTTCCCTACACTCCCCTACCCATCCCTGCCATCCTCTTCCCTACACTCCCTACCCATCCCTACTCCCCCTACCCATCCCTACACCCCTATATATACCCATCCCTACCATCCTCTTCCCTACACACCCCTACCCATCCCTACACCCCCTATATATACCCATCCCTACACACCCCTACCCCTCCCTACCATCCTTTCCCTACACCCCCTACCATCCTCTTCCCTACACCTCCCTACCATCCTTTCCCTATACTCCCCTACCCATCCCCACACACCCCTACCCATCCCTACACTCCCCTACCCATCCCTACCATCCTCTTCCCTACACTCCCCTACATCCTCTTCCCTACACTCCCCTACCATCCTTTCCCTACACTCCCCTACCCATCCCTACCATCCTCTTCCCTACACTCCTCTACCATCCTGTCCCTACACTCCCCTACCCATCCCTACCATCCTCTTCCCTACACTCCCCTACCATCCTCTTCCCTACACTCCCCTACCATCCTGTCCCTACACTCCCCTACCCATCCTCTTCCCTACACTCCCCTACCATCCTGTCCCTACACTCCCCTACCCATCCCTACCATCCTCTTCCCTACACTCCCCTACCATCCTGTCCCTACACTCCCCTACCCATCCCTACCATCCTCTTCCCTACCATCCTGTCCCTACACTCCCCTACCCATCCCTTCCCTACACTCCCCTACCATCCATTCCCTACCCATCCTCTTCCCTACCCATCCCTACCATCCTCTTCCCTACACTCCCCTACACATCCCTACCATCCTCTTCCCTACACTCCCCTACCCATCCCTACACCCCCTACCCATCCCTACCATCCTCTTCCCTACACCCCTTAACAATCCCTAGTCCCTGTCCATCCCTACACTCCCCTACCCATTCCTACCCTCCCCTACCCATCCCTACACTCCCCTACCCATCCCTACACTCCCCTACCAATCCCTACCATTCACTACCTCTCTACTAGTTCCATCCACTCCAGTATACCTCCCTTATGCATCCCTACCCATCCCTACACTCCCCTACTCATCCCTACATTTCCCTACCCATCCCTTAACTCCCACACCCACATACTTGCACCTGCCCCTTCTACCTCATAACTCAATTCCTTTTTCTGCCAAGCGGTGTGAGATGGTTGGGGAATATAAGGAACGATCGTCTGGCCTTTAATTACCCTTATTTTTTTTTAGAAAGACTTGTTTATTATGCACCTACCTCCTCCTCCTCCTCCTGCTGCAGCCGACACACACACACACGGGATGGTCTAGTCACTAATGTACTAATCCGCCAAGCGTTAACCAACCAGGCGAGGGTACACTAGGGTTCGAGTCCCCAAGAACACGAAAGGATTTTTGTTATCATACTGATGGAGAAAGACTGTAGGGTGGTCCCACCCTAGCCAAGCAGCTATCAGCAGTGCATCTGTGTATGTACTGCTAGAAAGTTGGCCAAATCATCCAAGCAGCCTAAAAAGAAGTCAGTGAGGCACATGCTTCCTGACCTCATGTCAATGAGGATCCCCAAAGCCCCCACAGTCACCTCTCCCCAGAAGGCGTGGCACAAGCCCCCTTTGTCAAAACCCGTTTCCACCTCTCTAAATGTCTATGGCCAAGATTCCCTTCCTTCGCCTGGAACTGCCTGGAAGGGGGCGGAGCCTTTTTAGTTTCCCCAACTTCCCATTGGCCTAGCATTGAGCCAAAGCACTGCAGTTGATGATAGTGAAGAACTCCCGCCCTCCCATTGGCCTAGACGCTCGCTCGGCCTTCCCTCCCATTGGCCGAGACGAGCAGGTAAAGGAAAAGCTTTTCCAAAACTCGAGGATCAAGAGCCTGGCTGGAAGATCCTGGAAGCCTTCTGATTACTTGCCGATGAACTGCCCAATCTTCCAACAGGGTATTAAAGGCCCCAGAACCAGTTCAGAAGCACATAGTCACTGTTCACAAGAACCTGACTTCTCCTCCCCTGCAGCCCCAGCAGCCTACCCCTTCCTCTCCAGCATCACTCGAGGTCTGTGTTGTTGAGCTTAGTTTAGAGAACGGAGGCACAGAAATAGGTTATCTAGAAAAGGACTTGTCAACAGACACGAACGAAGCAAATGACAGACAAACCTTGTGCCTTCTGCGTCCACTAGTGTGCTTACCCCCTGCATCAGAGTATTTGGAGCTGCTGGAGCTTCAAGCCCTTATTGAAAGCTACAAGTTGGGTGCCTCTGACCCCTACTTCGAGGAACTAACTATATACTGGGAGGTGGAGCTCCCGAAGCTGCTGGAGCCTGAAACGGAACCAGCCAATGAAACCCCTGTAATATACGATTAAGCCAGCTGCCCTGGATGAAGCCCCGAGAGGTCCCACTACCCTAAAGATTCCGCTGTCGGCGCCCTGTGTGTGGCCCTGCAGCCGATGCCCTTGTGTGTGGCCCAGCTGATGACAAGCCAAGAGACCCTGCTGCTACCCCTTCTGGATATGCCTGCTGACAGAGCGATGACGCCCTGGTATAGGAGGGCCGCTCCACCACCTTTTGAACTAGGTAATTAGCTGTATTAGACCACTATAGAATCGGTAGACAATTATTAGAACACTATTTAGAAGAATTGCTAGGGCTTCTAATGAAGACTATCTGCTGTTCCCTGAACCCAGATAAGATATTGATCACGAAACCTGTAACTTGCTTCTCCTGTAAAATCTAGTTAGCTTCGATTCAAACCAAGTAATTCATGAGCTAGACTATATCACTTGATGTTCCCTGAACTTAAGCACTTGTTGTTCCCTGAACCAAAGTAGTGAAAGCTAGACAGCTCTATAACCTAATCAGCTTAGTGCATGTTAAGCTTAGTCATTGCAAAACCAAAAGTGTTAAGGTTAGTGTCTGCTGCTCCCTGTTCTCAGGCAAGACAGGAATCATGATATTTATATATTGTAGTTTTCCAGAATCCTAAACCATTATAACTTTATGTCTTTCTCAATGGCGAGAGTTCTCACGGCCACGTTTGGTCCAAGTAGAGTAAGAGATTGTACTTAGATAACGCGTTATTATTGTCTGAGGTCGCAAGAGGCACAGGATTATTATTTGAAATCGTGATATTGTATATTGCTGTTGTGTATAAATGATTTGTAGTTCGTATGATCTTAACCTTTATATTTAATAAACTAGTGGTATGTATATGAGCCTATTTGTTTGACTTATCCAGCTGAGTACTATATAACTCAGGTCTCAAAATAATTGCATAACATGTACGATGGTCGAAATTCTAGCACCTCAGTCATTAAAAGTAGCATGTGACACCGTATTTGAGATAGAATAAGCACTGATCTGTATTTGGGTTCAGATTTCCAGCCTCAGAACGAAAACAATTATCATTCCAATCACACACACACACACACACACCTTCATCAAAAACGTTTCTCAGAGTGTTGGGACTTGTACGGAAGAGTGAATATGGAATACTAAAATATACCTCTGGACGAGAAAACGAAGAGGAAGAAGAAGAAGAAGAAGGAAAATAAATATTAAAAAGAAGAAATAGGAGATGGAGAGGGCATAGAAGTGTATTTTGTGAGGTGTTGTTGTTGTGGTTTCAGTTGCAGTTGGGGTGCCTTTCTTTTAGTGGTAGCTCTCCAGGTGCATCATATTTTGGAAACGTCTGACTGCAAGGAAGGTAGATGTGCTGTGTGGTCATTACCTGCACCGCCTCCGATGATGTTAGTTTGGGCCCAGTTAACCCGTACAGTACCATGGCAGCGACGCCTTTCCCCATAATACTTTTCCACAACCAGGAGTAAACCCTACCTATAGTGTATGTATAACCCGGCAGTCAGGTCATAGGTCAGGTGGTGTTGGTTGTGGAAACGTACAGTATTAGACACATAAATGACTCGGTGGGAAACCGTCATAGGGGGATGGGCGTATGTATTTCCTCATTTATATATATTTGTATAGTTTTTTGTTTCCTCCCTAGACCTCCATCAAGCTTAAAACTAAACACCCCCCAATACCCTCCTTCAAGATAAATTTGTACATTTTTCGATAGAAAAATGTTCCGGGGCCGAAGGCCGATTCTCCTGAAATTACAGGCTCGCTACGGCTCGCCACGAAAAAAATCGTCACCTAAATGACACAAGAAGTCTTATTAATGACAAAGAAATGGGGCGAAAGGTATTGAAATCTCGAAACTAATGGGCCGAATGTCTTAAAATCTAAAAACTAATAGGGCTAAACATGAGGAAGAAGGAGAACCAGAAAGACGACCCATCTCCTTGTAAATAACTCAGTGGCCTTAGTGACTTGTCCAATCACCTGATATAACCCATCATTTGTCTGTACCCAGCGGCACCTTCCCAATAAACTTCTGCCTTAATATCGGCAACTAAATTTTGACTTTCTTTTACAAAACCTATTTATCACTCTTGTTTCCCCATAGTTCGTGAAGGTAGTTTGTATAACTTATTAAACCAATTGTGGTATGTTTAAATCAATATAGCTTTCACATATTAAGACGAGGCTAAGTTGCATCATTTATTTAAGCAATGACACAAACTGTTATGGTGGGTTCACACATTCACGTATATTGCTCCCGTCCGGCGTATCGCCAATTTATGTAAAGACGCGAGTAGTTTCTGCCGTTGAACGCCCGTTCTTCCACGTCTATTGCACTTCCCGACAGACGTAGCGTAACGGGGCCAGTGTTACGTCAGACGTAATGGAGTCGTATTGAACTACGTACGTGTTTGCGACGTGCGTAAGCATAGCCCCGTTCGACCTCATGGGCTGCACGATTTGCGGGAACACAGGCCACGCCCATGCCACGCCCCCTCAAGACCGGCGTAGCTGAGGCCGCACGTCTTGGGATTTGTTAGGTCGTACCTGGACCGGTTCTGGCCAATCGTAGGCACACCCCGTCTGACCAAACACAGACAAAGACAGTCTTTGTCAACCACGTAGGTCTGGGTTGGAATCTGGGAACTACAAAAGGGCAGGAATGGCCACACCATTCCCATTCCCAGTCCTTCATCGGCACCATGAACAACATCGAGGAATTCATCCTGGAGGAGTTACCGCTGAGTGCCAGCCAATTTGGCGGTGTGCTTCTGCCAGTGCCAGATTTTTTTTTTTTTTTGGGGGCTAAATCTATTAAGTTGGGAGAGAAATGGTAAAAAAAAACACTCCCCTCGCCAGAAATCAGGTCCCCGATGATCCCGAAAGTAGCTGAAAAGACACTATAGACTACAGAGACTTTTATGGTATCGGAATGTATGGGTGGGAGGGTGGTTTTGGGGTTGGTTGGGGGAAGGTAGAAGGGTAATTGACTTGTGTTACACATATGAAGACGATTGGTGAGGTAGTTTCGCCACCACGGATTTTCCTTTTTTCCTTTTCTTCGTACGGATACGCTAGAAGTGGGTGGTGGGAAGCGGTTGGGGGTGTGGTGGGGGGAAGGCAGAAGGGTAAGAGACTTGTCACACAAATATGGAACCGATTGGTGCAGTCGTTTCGCCGCCACAGATTTTCCTTTTTTTTCCTTCTGACGGGACCGACAGTCAGCGAGTGGGTGGGAGGAGGGATTTGGGATTTTTGTGGTGGGTAGCCTAAAGGGTAAGGTACATGTGGTAAAAATATGAAAGCCATAGGTGCAGTCGTTTCGCTGCTACGATTTGTTTTCGGCAGGGTGCAGAGGGTGGCAGGGTTGGCTTGTTGGTTGCTGCTCCGGTGTGGTGAGAGGTGTGACTGGCGGGTCCCTCGCTGGTCCCGTTGTCCCCTCGTACAACGGTGCCGCGTCTTCCCGCCAACCCGCAGTGCGGCGGTTCTGCCAGATGCGGCCTAACTAACGTATACTTCCACGTTTGACTGGAACTTTCTACGATTTGACGAGAGCAGCTCTCGTCTGACGGGGTAGCTGCTACGTCTGACAAGGCTGCTCCGGTCAGACGGCCGTGGTGGCCAGGTCGGTCGTAAGTTTCCCCGTCTTTTGACATACGTGAGGGCGAGCCACGTTCCTGATTCGACTCGAATCAGCAACCGCGCGGCCTTGGCCGCACCCACAACATTCCCGACCCACGTGGGCTACTCGTTTCTACTCGCGCCATGCGAGAGTACCCCCCACCCCGACTGGCCGTAATTTCATTTACGTTTTGCGTATTATGCCATTACGTTTTACGTAATCGGTTGCCAACTACCAATATACCTTCGTTTACAACAGACGGGAGCTGACGGGAGCAATATACGTGAATGTGTGACCCCACCATTAGCCATGTTGCCCTCATCCAAAGCACCTGCAGATAGTTTGCATCACGTATTTCACCAATCATCTATCTGCACCCAAAGACACCTCCCCAAAAGACGTCTGCCTTTATATTGATGTTTATGAAATATATTTGTTTTATTTTAATTGTCTATCTATCTATCTATTTGGCCGGACGCCGCGATCCCCGAATAGATGGTCAGGAACGAATCGCTCCCATGCACCTCTGTCCCCAGTCAACTGACGCCCCTCCTCCCATCCAGCACCGCTTTCACGCATATACTGTACTTCTTAACTCCATCCTTCCACCTCTTTCTCGGTTTACATCTCCCTCTTTGTCCTTCCACCTCATTCTCGTACACTCTCTTAGTCATTCTCTCGTTTTCCATACATTCCACATGGCTGAACCATCTCAAGACACTTTCCAGCACATCTACATCCACACCAAACCGCTCTCGTACTTCCTCATTCGTCTGTCTATCCCTCCATGTAACTCCGCACGCACTTTTCAAGTTGATTGTGCTATAGGTTATTTTGTTCTTAATGTTGCTAACTGTAAACCACTCGATAGCTTTCACATGAGCTTGGGTTTTTCATTTGAGCATAACTTATTTGACCAACCACAATAAATGTAAATAACTCTATTTACTTATTTGTCTATTTATATTTTAGCTTAGACCCCCTTCAAGCTTTAAACAAAAGAATTAAATAAACAAATTATTACCCCTTCCCCCCCTTCGATATAAATGTGTACATTTTTCGGTAGAAAAATGTCTCGGCTTAAGTTCCCTCCTAAAATAACAGGCTCGCTCCATCGCTCGCCAGGATAAAATCGACACCTAAATGCCACGAAAGGTCATAATATTGACTAAGAAATTGTGTGAAAGGTCTTAAAATCGCTAAACTAATGTACAGAACGTCTTAAGATCTCAAAACTAATGGTGTTAAACATGAGGGAGAAGGGAGTCCAGAAAAAAGAACCATTCAATTTTGATCACTGCCTTCACCAATCAACTGTCTACACCCAACGACACCTGCCCAAACGACGTCTGCCTTCATATTGATGTGCCCGTGACTGGACTAAATATAAGTCTCTGGGAATTGCACTGACCGCATCATTGCACCTGGCACTCTCGGCGATTGATAGGCAGGTGAGCAGGCAGCGATGTCTTTATATACATGCATTCACTCTTTGACTTAGGGGATAGTGGCCAGTTTTTTAGTCTATTAATTCATGTATTCATATATTTGTATAGTTTCCTCGCTAGTCCTCCATCAAGCTTTAAAAAACACCCACTAGACCCCCCCCCCCCCCCCTTCAAGATAAATGTGTACATTTTTCGGTAGAAAAATATCCCGGCCGTTCCTCTTAAAATTACAGGCTCGCTATCGCTCGCCAGGATAAAATAGGCACCTAAACGGCACGAAAGGTCTTAAAATTGACAACGAAATTGGATGAAAGATGGTGTTAAAATTGCCAAACTAATAAGCCGAACGTCATAAAATCTCAAAACTAATGAGGCTAAACACGAAGGAGAAGGGGACCCCGAAAATCGGCCCTTAATTCCCCCTTAACTCTCCTTAATTTAATAAAATAGTCGAATGTTAGCCAAATAAACAGGCAAGCAAGGTACCAGTGTGTTAAGGGGGGATACTTAACTTTTTGGGCGATTTTTGCATGTATTCATTATTTTTCTACTTTCCTCCCTAGACCTCCATCAAATTTAAAAAAAAACATCCATTAGATCCCCCTTCTAGATTAATTTGTACATTTTTCGGTAGAAAAATGTCCCGGCCAAAGGCCGGTTCTTCCAACATTACAGGCTCACTATCGTTCACCTAGGAAAGAATCGACACCTAAATAGCACGAAAGGTCTAAATATTGACGTAGAAATGGGGAGAAAGGTCTTAAAATCGACTAACTAATGGGGCAAACATCGTAGCTTCTGAAAACTAATGGGGCTAAACATGAGGGAGAAAGTGGTCCAGAAAACCGGCCCATGTCCCCTTAAGCCGGTATCACACGAAAGCTATTATAGTCAACATTCGATAATCAAAAAATTTCTGGCAACATTTCTGGATTATTTTGCACTGGTATCGGTAACTAGACTGATGATAGATGAATTTAGGTGACCGAAATAGTATAAATGTTGACCTCCTAAGCTGCCAGACCAGTGTTGAGGATAAATGTTGAGGGAAAAAGCGCTCGTGTGATACCGGCTTCAGCCAGGTTTATATTATACAAAGGAGTGAATGTAGGTTGTTTGATATCCACTGACAATGAGAGGTCTCGACCAAGCTAAAAAAAAAAAATCGTCTAATGTTAGCTAGAGTATAATGCAATATGAAGATTACATTCTGAAGTCGTGAAGCAATTTAGACAACTAAACACAAATAAAATATATAATATACACATATACACATTTGACCAACACATCACTTCGGTTATAATTTTGTTTCCTTATTTCATTGCGTCTGTCTTCAAAGCTATACTGTTTTTCGTTGTCATGTAGCTATATATTTTGTTTTATGTTTACCATAAATAATTTGATCAAACGCTTCAGAATATTCGAACGCAGTTTTAGAGACATACGAGTTTGGGTTAAAGTCTAGAGAATTTGGGGAAACTGCGTCGATAATTATTAGAAGTCGTTAATTAGCTCGCGGCCACCCACCATATTAAGGGGGAGTAGTCGCTTTTCCTAGACCCCCTTCTCCCTCAAGTTTAGCATATTAGTTTTGAGATTTTAAGACGTTCGTTCCATTAGTTTGGCGATTCTGAGACCTTTCACCCCATTTCTGTATCAATATTAGGGCCTTTCGTGCCATTTAGGTGTCGACTTTTTTCCTGGCGAGCGATAGCGAGCCTGTATTTTTAGAAGGAATTGGCCTTCGGCCGGGACATTTTTCTACCGAAAAATGTTAAATTTATCTTGAAAGGGGGTCTAGGGGTGTGTTTTTTAAGCTTGACGGAGGTCTAGCGAGGAAACTAAAAATCAAATAAATAAATAAATACATAGGCGAATAACCAAGCACTACCCCCTTAAACTACCTTCCACCACCAGTCACTATCACTTCTCTTCACCACCTTGCACCACCGCTTCATCACCATAATTTCACTTGTTTCACCATCAGTTTATCCACTTTCACCATCATCATTGTTCTTGCTTGCATCATGTCACCATCAATTTACCACCATCGATTCACTATATTTCACTATCACTTCCAACAATCTTTCTCACCATCACTTCACCAACCTTCATCACCACCACTTCACCAACCTTCATCACCACCATTTCACCAACCTTCATCACCACCACTTCACCAACCTTCATCACCACCACTTCACCAACCTTCATCACCACCACTTCACCATCCTTCATCACCACCACTTCACCAACCTTCATCACCACCACTTCACCAACCTTCATCACCACCACTTCACCATCCTTCATCACCACCACTTCACCAACCTTCATCACCACCACTTCACCAACCTTCATCACCACCACCTCACCAACCTTCAGCACCACCACCACTTCACCAACCTTCATCACCACCATTTCACCAACCTTCATCACCACCACTTCACCAACCTTCATCACCACCACTTCACTAACCTTCATCACCATCACTTCACCAACTTTCATCACCACCACTTCACCAACCTTCATCACCACCACCTCACCAACCTTCATCACCACCACTTCACCAACCTTCATCACCACCACTTCACCAACTTTCATCACCACCACTTCACCAACCTTCATCACCACCACTTCACCAACCTTCATCACCACCACTTCACCAACCTTCATCACCACCACTTCACCAACCTTCATCACCACCACTTCACCAACCTTCATCACCACTTCACCAACCTTCATCACCACCACCTCACCAACCTTCAGCACCACCACTTCACCAACCTTCATCACCACCATTTCACCAGCCTTCATCACCACCACTTCACCAACCTTCATCACCACCACTTCACTAACCTTCATCACCATCATTTCACCAACTTTCATCACCACCACTTCACCACCCTTCATCACCACCACCTCACCAACCTTCATCACCACCACTTCACCAACCTTCATCACCACCACTTCACCAACCTTCATCACCACCACTTCACCAACCTTCATCACCACCACTTCACCAACCTTCATCACCATCACTTAATCACCACCTTCCATACACCTTTCCACTTCACTATCCTTACTCCACTACCTCTCACCACCCTCATCACTATCACTTCACTCACGTCCAACAGTTGTTCACCATTTCACCATCTTTTACCACCTCAACTTCATCACTATCACTTCACTTTCCTTCGCCGCCATCATGTCAATACTTACCTCACTATAAATTATGTCCTCTCTCATTCACCAGCACTTCATCACCATCACTTAACAACTTTACACCATTAGTTCACCACCACTCAACCATATTTCACCATCGTCATCTTCACTCTTCCGCTCATCATCATCATCACCACCACTACCACTATCACCACTACCAACACCCTACCACTATATCGTCATCACCACAACCACAATCATCACCAACCCCAATTTTCCCCACATCCCATCACCACCAACCTTATCTCCCCCTTCACCACCACCTCTAGTCCCTTCACCCTCTCCTCTCCCTCACCACCACCACCACCTCCAGTCCCCTCCCCATCTCCTCCCCCTCACCGCCTCCAGTCCCCTCCTTTCCCCCTCACCACCTCCAGTTCCCTCCCTTCCCCCTCACCACCACCTCAGCCCTATCCCCGACCCCCTCACCACCACCTCCAGTCCCTTCTCCATACCCCCCACCCCTCACCACCACCACCACCTCCAGTCCCCTCCCCTCCTCCCCACCACCTAAGCCCTTTCCCCCTCCCCCCTAACCACCACCACCACCTCCCCTCTATTTGTTTTTATAGGGGTTAGCTTGAGGGGAAACGAGGGTACAGGTGAAGCTGATCGGGGAGCCAATCTGAGGGGAAGGGCAGAAGAAGATGAGAGCAAGGAGATATATTTCTGTTCGTATATTTATTTTAATTACCGAGGAAAGCGAGTATACATTTTGCTTGAGAAAAAGAAGAAGAAGAAATGAACAGTAATTTACATGGTACAACAACACCATAACCACCATCAAATCTCACCACCGCCACCACGATCACCATCAAATTTCACCACCACCACCATGATTACCATCAAATCTCGCCACCACCACCATCACCATCAAATCTCACCACCGCCACCACGATCACCATCAAATATTACCACCACCACGATCACCATCAAATCTAACCACCACCACAATCACCATCAAATCTCACTACCACCACAATCACCATCAAATATTACCACCACCACGATCACCATCAAATCTAACCACCACCACAATCACCATCAAATCTCACCACCACCACAATCACCATCAAATATTACCACCACCACGATCACCATCAAATCTAACCACCACCACAATCACCATCAAATCTCACCACCACCACAATCACCATCAAATCTCACCACCACCACAATCACCATCAAATCTCACCACCACCACAATCACCATCAAATCTCACCACCACCACAATCACCATCAAATCTCACCACCACCACAATCACCATCAAATGTTACCATCACCACAATCACCATCAAATCTCACCACCACCACAATCACCATCAAATGTTACCATCACCACAATCGCCATCAAATATTACCACCACCACAATCACCATCAAATATTACCACCACTATAATCACCATCAAATATTACCACCACCACCACCACAATTACCATCAAATTTCACCATCACCACAGTCACCGTTAAATTTCACCATAGCCACCACCACCTTCATTACCACTACCATCACCATCAAATTTCGCCACCAGCACCACCACCACATAGCTACCACAATAATACCTTCATGACTCCCACACCACAGCCCCATCATAACTCCCACCTACTGTACACACTAGAACACTAACATGGATCCAACTCAATCCCTCGAATGACGCACACGAACCTCCATTCTGCAAATATTTGGTAGATATTTCACGAGTAGATTTGATTCAGTCTTGGATAAGCTTTGAAGATTTAACCCTCTCAGCAGCGTTGACGTCTTTTTTATTTTTTTGTTCGGTATTTTTAGATTATTTTATGAAGCTTGGGAGGGATATATATTAGCTAAAATTATTAATTGAGATAGTCTGTAGCCTATTAATTGGTAGACGCCGTTCCTAAGTTGACTAAAATTGTCTAATAGTTGCCAGATTATAATGCAAAGATGCTACCGGTACTGAATAGGTTAAGGGGGTTATTCGTGTCTTCGAGTGTTTACCAGTACCGTTATTTATCACTTACACATCAGCCCCATACCTCTACCTCTTACAACCACTAACATTGAACCTTTACCTCATCACCACTCAGCACAACAACCCCCACCGCTGTAACTGCTCACTCGTACCGCTCCTCATCACCATCAATACCTCCCCCAACATCACTGAACCCTTTACCCTCCACCCACAACCCCCACCACTCTAACTGCTCACTCGTACCGCTCATCATCACCATCAACACCTCCCCCACCATCACTGAACCCTTTACCCGCCACCCACAACCCCCACCACTCTAACTGCTCACCCGTACCGCTCATCACCATCAACACCTCCCCCACCATCACTGAACCCTTTACCCGCCACCCACAACCCCCACCACTCTAACTGCTCACCCGTACCGCTCCTCATCACCATCAACACCTCCCCCACCATCACTGAACCCTTTACCCGCCAACCACAACCCCCACCACTCTAACTGCTCACTCGTACCGCTCATCACCATCAACACCTCCCCCACCATCACTGAACCCTGTACCCGCCAACCACAACCCCCACCACTCTAACTGCTCACTCGTACCGCTCATCATCACCTCCCCCACCATCACTGAACCCTTTACCCGCCACCCACAACCCCCACCACTCTAACTGCTCACTCGTACCGCTCATCATCACCATCAACACCTCCCCCACCATCACTGAACCCTTTACCCGCCACCCACAACCCCCACCACTATCACTGAACCCCTTCCTTATCATCTCTCGTTATAACACCCCACCCACTACTATCATTTCTCACCAATATCGCCTCTGATCACCACCATCAACCCCCCCCCCCCCCCACACACACACACTTTCCTCTCCCACCCTCTCTATTTGTGTATGTAGGGGCCACCTTTAAGGGAAACTAGAGTCAGGTGAGGCTGCTCGTTGATGGTGAATATAAAATATTATTTGTAGTAGTAGTAGTAGTAATGCAACGGACCCGAGG
Organism: Paralithodes platypus; assembly: GCA_032716605.1. Taxonomy (NCBI): domain Eukaryota; kingdom Metazoa; phylum Arthropoda; class Malacostraca; order Decapoda; family Lithodidae; genus Paralithodes; species Paralithodes platypus. The sequence goes on from CM064487.1 coordinate 23,890,111, forward strand.
GGAACAAAGACAACTCCATAGTGCAGAGAGAGCCGAGAGGAGGATGATACAATCGATCATAAAGATACCTTTTTTTTTTATCACCATCATCACCACACTTGCTTTACCACTTTCAGTCATCACCACTTCTCCACCCCAGATCACCACCACCACCCTTACTACTATTACCACCACCACCACCACCATCTCATATCACCACTAGCACTACTACCACCCTCACTACTAATACCACCACCACTACTACTACCACCACCACCACCATCACATATCACCACTGTCACTACTATTACCACCACCACCATCACATATCACTACTATTACCATCACCACCATCACATATCACCACTATCACTACTACCACCCTCACCATCATTACCACCATCATCATCACATATCACCACTAGCACTACCTTTACGCTCACTACTACGACCACCACCACCTTCCAATACCGCGAAACCCAATCCCAACTACTACACTCACTACCACCACCACTCCCCCTTTCCCCCCCCCCCCCTCCCCCCACTACCTCCCCTCTCGTTGTTGACATAGGGGCTAGCTTGAGGGGAAACGAGGGTACAGTTGAGGCTGATCCGGGAGCCAATCTGAGGGGGAGTACAGGACTAAGATAAGATGTTGTATTTGATATTATGCTGGTTATTGCTAGACGATCTTATTAAGATTAGAAGAGACCTAAACAAAAATAATTACGGTTACTTTTACTACCGGTACTTTGATTCTTAGACATACTTCCTAAACTGCTTAAACTCGCTCTATGATAACCAATTTCAAATGTTAAATAGCGTGATAGTTATTCAAGGTTAAGAAAGGTTTAGCCACGTCGAAATTAAGGTGGGATTTTTACTGAACCAGCTTCTCTTTCATACTTAGCCCTATTAGCTGTGATAGTATATGAGGTTCACCCTATTAGTTCGGCGATATTAAGACCTTTCGCCCTATTTATTTGTCAATTTCAAAACCTTTCGTGTCATTTAGGTGTCGATTTTTCCCTGGCAAGTGATAGCGAGCCTGCAATTTAGGAGAAACCGCACTTCGGCAGGGTATTTCTGGGGAGGAAACTAATAGCAAAATACAAGGATAAATAAATAAATACAAAATTCTCCCCTTAGAAGGCAACTTTTGAATCTGACTGTGTATAAAAAAAATGGAGAAGGGGGATGGGAAACCGCAAAAAACTCTAAATGTACCCTGGTATGTCTCACTCATATATTCATCTGTCTCCATACCCAGTAATGGAGGGTCGGTTTTTTTTGTTTACTTTTTTAGTCGACGTTCTGTTTCTTGCATTTCTGATTCGTGTTCGTATTTTCTTTTGCTGTATTTGGTTATATTTACTTTTTTAGTCGACGTTCTGTTTTTTTGCATTTCTGTTTCGAGTTCGTATTTTCTTTTGCCTTACTTGCTTTTATTACCAGTAGCCTTTCTGTTGTATTGTTCAGGTTCATTTCGTTGTTTCGTGTTTTTTATTATAGTTGTCTTGTTATATAGTATTATATATTAATGTATTTATATATATATATATATATATATATATATATATATATATATATATATATATATATATATATATTTACTTCCTTTCTTCATTTCTCTATTTACGATCTGTCCAGCCAGTTTCCAAGACGCGTTATTTTCTCTCTATATATCAATGTTAAGGTTATTTGTATTTTTTAATCTCCAATCTATTTAATTTAATTTGCATTGTCCTCATGTGTGTCCCCAATTCCTTTCTTCGTTGTGTACCCTCTCTCTCTCTCTCTCTCTCTCCATCCTCCTCCTTCTCCCCTCTTTTTCCCCTTCTTCAATCCTGCCTGGCCCTACACCTGTTCTCTGTAACGACTGCCTAATTTTAGCCTCCTACCTCTTGTTCCCCTCTTTCTCCTCCTCCTCCTCCTTCTTCCCTTCTTGTTCTTATTTCTCCTTCTTCCCCTATTTCTCTTCATTCTCCTTCATCCCCCTCATTCTTCTTCTTTCCTTCCATGGTGTTTCCTCCTCCTTCTTCTTTCCCTCCTCCTTTACCTCTTCTTTCTTCCTCCCCTCACTTCCCCTTTCCTCCTCCTCTTATCTTCCACTCCCCTCTATTCTTCACCTTCTCATTCACCCATTTTTCTCCTTCTCCTCCTCCTCCCCTTTTTCTCGTTTCCATCCCGTCTTCACTTTGTAATGATTCGACCTAAATTATCCGCCATCTAGTTCGTCTTTCCCTCCCCTATTATTTCCTCCTCCTTTTCTACTTCTTCCCTCATTTTCCTCTTCCTCTTCTTCCTCTCATTCCCCCCCCCCCCCCTCCCGCCCCTTTATTCTTCACTCTCTAATCCCCCCATTTCCTTATCCTCTTCTTCTTCCCCTTCCCCTATTTCTCTCATCCTCCTCCTCTTCCTCCCCTCGTCCATCCTGCACTTGCTCTCTGCATTGACTCGGTCTAAAATATCCTTCTCATCCTTATTCTTTTCTCCCCTCTTTCACCTTTTTCTTTCCCTTCTTCACCTCTTTTCTCCCTCCTCCTCTTTTCCCCTCCCCCCTCTATTCTTCACTGTCACATCCACCCATTTCTTCCCTCTCCTACCCCTTCCCGTTTTTCTCTTTACTTCCTCCCCTCTTCCATCCTGCCTGGCCTGCACCTGCTCTCTGTGAGGAATCAACCTAAATGTTCCTCCCTCTCTCTTCCTTCTCCGCCACCTTCCTCCTTCTCTTCCTCCCCTCTTTCGCCGCCTCTCCACCTTTCTTTTTTGTGTTTGTCTTTTTCTTGAACTACCTTTGCTCTACCTTTTGTGTCTTCGCCACACATCTAGTAACACCGAAAAGCTCGACGCCCCTCGTTGTTGGTTGTGATTTAGTGCAGAAGACTGTTCCAAGGGGTAGAGCGTTCCCCTGCAAAGATTGGCTAATCTGACACCTTTTGAAGTTCGATATTGAGGGCTCTCATGAAGTTGTCTAAAGAGACACCCCTTTGTCTATTACTAGCCGTGGAAATATGTTGAAGAGCCGTAGTCCTCTATGTGATTACCAAGCCTATTGCAACAAACTAAAATACCCCAATTTTCCAACTGGACAATATTGCATTTCCAGCCTCTCCTATCACTGAACTTAATGATTATCTGGGTGGTACAAAGCCCTCCACGATTTTTTAATGTTTATATTATTAAGTATCGTTCCCTTCTATGTTCCAACGAGTACAGCTTCAGTTATTTTAGATTCTCCCAATAGTGTAGATGTTTTACCGAGTTCATATGTGAGGTGAAGTTCCTTCGTATACTCTGTAAATCGGTTATTTCACCTACTTTACGGGGATGTTACTATGTTACAGCACTCTAGTCTCGGTAGCATTAGGGATTTGAAGAGCGTTATCATGCACTGCATGTTTTAAATTTACTAGAATCCTACCTGTTAACCGTTTTGTAGCTGCAACTTTGAATTGGTTATGTTCTTTGAATCTCATATTTTCTGACATTCACAATCCAAGGTCATTCACGCTGTCTTTACGTTCTATAACGTGGTTAGCATCTGTTATGTAATTGGTGTTTTCAATAACGACAGTATATCTTTATCGTATTAAGTGGAACTTTCCTTCATTAAAATGTGTTTCCTTTTCCACTAGAACACCACATTTGTGTTTCCCTGTGTTTATTTTCATACTTAGTTTTGTGTCATGTGCAATGGAAGACACTGTACTGTGTCTTGTACTCATATTTGTGTCATTAATTATAATGAGGAAAAGAATGGGTGCCAGCACTTTTCCTTGGGGAACTGTGCCTTTGACATCTGAAGGTACAGATGTGGCTTGGTTAACTGCTACGGATTGCCTCCGGTTTACGAGGAAGTTATATAACCACCTTCTAACTTTACCTGTTATCCCTTTTGCTTTAAGTTTGTGAGCGATTATACCACGGTCACACTTATCAAATGCCTTCACGAAGTCATTGTATATGACATCCATGATGAGATTTCGCGTCTGAAGACTCGCTCGAACATTTTAATGATGCAATCAGTTTGGGCTACAGGGCGATACATTTTGGGTAGTTCTGTGCTTCCTCCTTTATGTAGATGGGGCAGTTATTGTGTTTGTTCATACTATTCGGTATGTCTCCTGTGTTCAGACTCCTCCATAGTATACCCAGATGATTTGAGAGGTTCTGCATTTCTGCTTAAGATTGAATTTTATGTGTCTGTGCCGAGTGAGATGGCATATTGATAATAACCTCTTCTATTTCTATTCGCCTGAATTCAATATCAAGAATCTAGGGGATTTCAGTACAGGGTTATCCATGAAAAATACATTTTTGTTTTTTATTATAACCTTCGTCCCCTCAATTTCCCTTTCCTCCTCTTCGTCTTCTCCCCCCCCCCCTATTCTTAACTGTTTCATCTACCCACTTAAATCCCGTCTTTTTCTTCCTCTCCCTGTTTTGCTCCCCTTCTCCTCCCCTCTCCTCTTTTTCCCCTCTTCCATTCTGTCCGGCTATGCACCTGTTTTATGTAATGATCCGGTCTAACTTCTTCTTTTTCGTTTTATTTTTATTTCTTCTTCTTCTTCTTCTTCTTCTTCTTCTTCTTCTTCTTGTTTCCCCCTTTTTGCTTCTCCTCTTTCACCCTTCATCATCTCCCCCTGTTTCCTCTTTCTGCTTCCTGCCCTCAATTCCACTTTATTCCTCCTCCTCTCCTCTCTCATTCGTATATATTCCATGCTCCTCTACCCATTTCTCCCCTACTTCTGTTCCCCTTTCCCCTCTTTTTATCTCCCCCTCCTCCCCTCTTTTTCCCCTCCTCCATCCCGCCAGACCCTGCACCTGCTCTCCGTAATGAATCGCCCTAAATTCACCTCGCTCGGAATTTTCGTCCTGTTTCTAAGCAGAGGGGAGGGTTTTATTTCCCCCCCCCCCCCACACTCACACTTTATCTTCCTACTTATCTCTCTCTCTCTCTCTCTCTCTCTCTCTCTCTCTCTCTCTCTCTCTCTCTCTCTCTCTCTCTCTCTCTCTCTCTCACAATATTTTCATTTCGTCAAACATCCCTTCATTTATTCATGCATTCAATGATGAGAACCTTAGAAATGTTATCTATGCATTAGAGGGTGGTCAGAATTAAGCAAAATAATGTATTGGTAACGCCTTAAAAATACTAATATAATTGACCAAAATAGAAAAAAATAACACAATGAAAGATATTTACATAGATGTGCATCGATAAACTGACCACACATACCTTATTATCCAAAAGGGGTGGTCAGGACTCAATTCTAGGAGAGAGAGAGAGAGAGAGAGATAGAGTGAGAGAGTGAGACTATGTGTGTGTGGGGGGGGGGGGGGATTGAGAGAAAGAGAGGGAGAGCAAGAGAGAAAGAGCGAGAGCGAGAGAGAACATTACTAAAACTGCAAACAAGCAAAAAGCCAACCAACGAGACTCGGAAGTGAGAGAAGGGGTGATGGAGACAAGTAATAATGTCCGCAGACGAGACGCAATCGATGAGAATGACGCAGAATATACTGAGGTATGAGGGGGTAGGCGGACGTGTACAGTGAGGCTCAAAAGTCAGGATAGGTTTGTATAATTTTAATGTTAGCTATATGTCTATTGATGCTGAAGAATGTCCTTGAAATCACCACCATTTTATTGTATTATAATTATATTATTATATTTTATTTTATTTATTTATTTATTTATTATAATTTTTATTATTATTATTTTGAAGTAATAGAAATAAAGTAAGACACAACTTTGATCGTAACTTTATAGGCAATCGAGAAAATGTGGGTCTTTCCCTTGCCTTTCACTTTGTTAATATGAGCGACTGGAATAAGATATACTTTTAATTTAATTATATTTCGTTCAATAACAAATATATTGTGTTAGTGAAAATACGCAGTTACATAAATAGATCAACCTAGTATACTAAATTACCTAATTACACAAATGCCATATCAAAAAATTAGTGTAATTTAATATGCATAATTAGTTTACCCCATACAACCCAGGGCGATAATAACTGCAGTCATATCTGGAAGCCACAATTTTGTCAATTATGATTAAGGGGGGGTCCACCTGCTTTTTTCTCCTTTTCTCTCTTTCTCTGGCTCGTATCCATTCGGCCCCATTCAGCCTACTGTTTTAAGACGTTTATCCCCATCCAGGTGTCGATTTCTTCCTGGCGAGCGATAGCGAGTTATAATTTTATGGAGAAATCCGGCTTTGCCGGAGACATTTTTCTATCGAAAAATTTACAGACTTCTTAACCTGCTGTCATTTTTTTTTTTTTTTTTTAATTATGCTTGCTCGCTACCGCTCGCCAGTACAAAATAAACGCCTGGATGGGGATAAACGTCATACAGTAGTAGGTTTAATGGTGCTGAATGGATACAACCCAGAGAGAAAGGGAGAGAGATAAAAAAAACACGAGGCTTTAATGGTTATCTTTAGCATGAACGATACTCGCACATCATTAGTGTATTTGGAACAGCAAGATTTTATTGATTGTTGTTGTATTTGAGAAAAAAAAAAAAAAAAAAATGTATTTGAAACAACAATATGTTGTTATTATTTTTAGTGTATTTTAAACAAGATTTTTTTTAATTATTAGTGTATTTGAAGCAACAAGAGTTTGTTTTATTATTAGTTTATTTGAAACAACAAGAATTATTTTTTAAAGTGTGTATTTGTTATTACATTCGGCGTTTTATGGACATATTTTCTGCTATACGTACAGATCAAATTATAAGTCGTGTTGTGAAGGTATGACGCGACTTTTGCACCCGACTGTACGTAATGAATGTCTTTACGTCAATGTGGAAGGACCTTGGCTATATATTAGAGAGCCTTGATGTAGGGAAATTAATGGGAAAACTGTGAGACATTGATGGGCCACCCGGGGTATATAAACTTGTGGTGGGTGTTTAAGGGGGCCCACCTCGCCTTTGTTTTCTCTTTCTCTCCCTCTATCTTTGGCTTGTTTCCATTCGGCCCCATTCAGCCTACTGTTTTAAGACGTTTACCCCCATCCAGGTGTCAATATTTTCCTGACGAGCGGTAGTGAGACAGCATATATATATTTTTTTTTATTTTTGACAGCCAGCTAAATTTGTACATTTATCGATAGAAAAGCCGGATTTCTCCATACAATGCTGGCTCGCTATCGCTCGCCAGGAAGAAATCGACACCTGGATGGGGATAAACGTCTTAAAACAGTTGGCTGAATGGGGCCGAATGGATACAAGCCAGGGAAAGAGAGAAAAGGAGAGAAAGATACACAAAAAGCCGGTGACCCCCCTTAAGGTTTAATAGCCTCGGGTGTGTATGTGTTATTGAGGAAGTGTTGAAGGTGTTGACGATATACAGTATATACTAGATTGTACACTCATAAGCCTTAAGGGGAGATATCGACTTGAGGGATTTTTTTCTGGACCCCCTTTCTCCCTCATGTTTAGCCCCATTGCTTTTCTAATTTGAAAACGTTCGCCCCATTATTTTGACGATTTTAAGAACTTTCGACCCATTTCTGTCAATTTTAAGACCTTTCGTGCCATTTAGGTGTCGATTTTATCCTGGCGAGCGATAGCGAGCCTGTAATATAAGAGGAACCGGCTTTCAGCCTGGACATTTTTCTACCGAAAAATGTACAAATTTATCTTGAAAGGAGCTCAAGGGGGTACAATCTTAAGCTTGATGGATATATAGAGACCAAACTAAAAACCTCCCCTTAACCCCCTTAATAGGCCTATATATGTGCTGATTTATGTATATTTTTATTATTTTTATAGTTTCCTCCCTAGACCTCGATCAAACTGAGAAAAACACCCTCCCAACACATTCAAGATAAATGTGTACATTTTTCGGTAGAAATATGTCCTTGTCAAAGGCTGGTTCCTCTTGAATTACAGGGTCGCTATCGCTCACCAGGAAAAAAACACCTAAATGGCACGAAAGGTCATAACATTGACAGAAATGGGGCGAAAGTTCTAAAAAGTCGCCAAACTAATGGGGCAGACATCTTAAAATCTCAAAAGCAATGAGGCTAAACATGAGGGAGAAAGGGGTCCAGAAAAAAAAAATCCTTCATGTGAAAATCTCCCCTTAAAGCCAAGCCCTGGAGTATTTTGTAATATTCGTTAGTCGTGTAATATTATGTTTGCGTTTGGTGCAGATTCAAATGAGTGTGTAATCATTTTGAGTCGTGAGTGCACATTTAACAAGATGATTTTTTTTTTTTTTTTTTTTTTCGACTTTTAATACCACCAGATGACTTTTTTGTTTTTTCTTTTGGGACGGACCTAAGTAACTATAATAATAATATATTAAAACAAAAATAGGGCCTACTATATCGAAGCCATTACTGAATACTGCATGTGTGTGTGTGTGTGTGTGTGTGTGTGTGTGTGTGTGTGTGTGTGAAACGTAGCAAGAAATTTTAAAATGTAATAGGAAATTTAGTGATTTAGAACAAATACAACAAATAAAGATTGAGAATGTGTAGTCTGTTTTCATCTGGCAGTGGATTACCATGCCCTCATCTTAATGTGTAGTCTGTTTTCATCTGGCAGTGGATTACCATGCCCTCATCTTAATGTGTAGTCTGTTTTCATCTGGCAGTGGATTACCATGCCCTCATCTTAATGTGTAGTCTGTTTTCATCTGGCAGTGGATTACCATGCCCTCATCTTAATGTGTAGTCTGTTTTCATCTGGCAGTGGATTACCATGCCCTCATCTTAATGTGTAGTCTGTTTTCATCTGGCAGTGGATTACCATGCCCTCATCTTAATGTGTAGTCTGTTTTCATCTGGCAGTGGATTACCATGCCCTCATCTTAATGTGTAGTCTGTTTTCATCTGGCAGTGGATTACCATGCCCTCATCTTAATGTGTAGTCTGTTTTCATCTGGCAGTGGATTACCATGCCCTCATCTAATGTGTAGTCTGTTTTCATCTGGCAGTGGATTACCATGCCCTCATCTTAATGTGTAGTCTGTTTTCATCTGGCAGTGGATTACCATGCCCTCATCTTAATGTGTAGTCTGTTTTCATCTGGCAGTGGATTACCATGCCCTCATCTTAATGTGTAGTCTGTTTTCATCTGGCAGTGGATTACCATGCCCTCATCTTAATGTGTAGTCTGTTTTCATCTGGCAGTGGATTACCATGCCCTCATCTTAATGTGTAGTCTGTTTTCATCTGGCAGTGGATTACCATGCCCTCATCTAATGTAGTCTGTTTTCATCTGGCAGTGGATTACCATGCCCTCATCTTAATGTGTAGTCTGTTTTCATCTGGCAGTGGATTACCATGCCCTCATCTTAATGTGTAGTCTGTTTTCATCTGGCAGTGGATTACCATGCCCTCATCTTAATGTGTAGTCTGTTTTCATCTGGCAGTGGATTACCATGCCCTCATCTTAATGTGTAGTCTGTTTTCATCTGGCAGTGGATTACCATGCCCTCATCTTAATTACTCAGCTACTACGAAAATTGTGTTTTAAAATATGTTTCTAATTGTAATAACTTTGCATTATTGTAATGCATATTTTTCATTATATTTGTCCTTTAAATATCGAGAAATCCGTAGTCCGAAAGGGATAACAATTCATGCCAGAGTTAAACTTGCCACCTACATATAACCAGTTTATTGCTTCACTCCACAATGCTCAAAATGAATATATCCCTAAAAGAAAATTTAGATCGCCGCAGAACCAACCAAAATGGATGACTAATAAGCTAATAGATCTAATAGGAAAAAAGAAAGGAATATATAGAAAAATAAAGAAAGGCGAAAATCATCTACATATATACTATCAGACTCTATCAAGACAGGTCAAAAAGGAAATCAGGAAAGCAAAAAGAAATTATGAAATAAGGATAGCCAGTGACTCAAAAAATAACCCTAAAGCTTTTTACCAACTATATAAATCTAAAGTTAGAGATGTAATAGGCCCCCTAAAAACTTCAATAGGAGAAATAACAGAAAATGATTTAGAAATGTGCAGTACATTAAATAGTCAGTTTCTTTCCGTTTTCACTAATGAAAATTTGGCACAGATTCCAGAAGTCAATATGGTATATAGTGATAGTATAGAAAATATGTTAAGTACAGTTAGTATAAGTAGAAATGATGTGCTTAAGGAAATTGACAGACTGAAACCTCAAAAATCGCCTGGTCCTGACGAGGTATATGCTAGAGTATTAAAAGAATGCAGAGATGAGTTAAGTAGCCCATTAGCATTTTTATTTAACAAGTCTTTAGAAACAGGTTTAGTTCCAGAAGCTTGGAAGCTTGCAAATGTAGTTCCGATCTTCAAAAAAGGTGATAAATCGATAGCATCCAATTACCGTCCCATTAGTCTCACATCAATCATAGGAAAGTTGCTAGAGTCTATTATTGCTAGGAAAATTAGAAGCCACTTAGACAAATTTAACTTAATAAATTCTTCTCAGCATGGATTCACTCAGGGAAGTTCTTGCCTTACTAATTTGCTTAGCTTTTTCTCAGAGGTATATGAAGCAGTAGATAGTGACAAGTCATATGATATTATTTATTTAGATTTCAGTAAAGCTTTCGACAGAGTCCCTCATGAGAGATTGATGAGAAAGGTTGAGGCACATGGAATAGGAGGATCGTTGTTGGGATGGATTAGGTCATGGCTAATTGGTAGGAAACAGAGAGTCAGCATAAATGGTACCAAGTCAGAGTGGGGAGCAGTCAAAAGTGGTGTCCCCCAGGGATCGGTATTAGGTCCCCTGTTGTTTCTTATATACATAAATGACCTTGATTTAGGTATAACTAGTAGGATAAGTAAATTCGCAGACGATACTAAAATGGGGAGATCAATTGATTCAGATAGCGATATAGAGTGCCTCCAAAGGGATCTAGATACCTTACATGAATGGTCAGTAAATTGGCAGATGAAGTTTAACATTGACAAATGCAAGGTATTAAAGATAGGGAAGATGCATACAAATGTTAAATATAAACTAGCTAATTTAGAATTAGAAAATTCAGACTGTGAGAAAGATCTAGGTGTGTTTGTTAGAAATGATTTGAAGCCTAGAAAACAGTGTATAAGCGTTCGTAATAAGGCAAACAGGATTCTCGGGTTCATCTCTAGGAGTGTGAGTAACAGAACTGCTGATGTTATCTTAAAACTTTACTTGTCATTAGTGAGACCCCATATGGATTATGCTGTCCAATTTTGGTGACCTTATTACAGAATGGACATAGATTCATTGGAGAGAGTACAGCGTAGAATGACAAAAATGATCCATAATATTAGAAATCTTTCGTATGAAGAAAGGTTGAAGAAATTAGGTTTACATTCGTTAGAGAGACGCAGAGTTAGAGGGGATATGATAGAGGTGTTCAAGTGGGTTAGTGGGATTAACAAAGGGGACATGACAAATGTACTAAAGCTCAGTGATAGCGAAAGAACTCGTACCAATGGTTTCAAATTAGATAAATTTCGTTTCAGAAAAGATATAGGCAAATATTGGTTTGGTAACAGAGTTGTAGATGGGTGGAATAGACTACCAAGTGCTATAGTGGGGTCTAAAACGGTAGGGAGCTTTAAGATAAAATTGGATAAGCATATGGACGAGAAGGGTTGGGTGTGAAAGGGATCAGCCGGGTTGGGCCAATCAGCACTCTGCATACCCCCATAATCCTGCGTTAATCTCTAACCGTTTTGGTAAGATGATCCTCAGGGTATTAGAGTGTTGAGCCTATAATTGGGCTTTGTAATTGAACTGGGGTTGTGCCTTGCTTAGGCCAATCGGCTTTCTGCAGACTCCCATTTTCTTATGTTCTTATGTTCTTATATATTTCTTTGTGGAAGGAAATATGTACAGATAAATATAAGGAACACCACCAACCACGACATACTTAAAGACGAAAAAGTTCTGGGAATTGTCTACAGAGAAAAATTAGCTTGTGTAGGAGATTGATTGAGATACATCGGTGTAATAAATGTGTGCAAGTGGCGAGGGCGTGATGGCGATGAGGACCCCAAGAAATGTATATGATATATTTGGTCTATTGTGAGAAGAGCTGGTGTTGGAAAAACCTGAAAATACACTACTCCGTTTCTTTTCAGCTGACGATGAATTTAATCCCTTATCAGCTAATTTTTCGATACTCAATGGAAAAAATATGAAACTACTATGTCTCTGCATCATATGAAGACCACGTATATATAATTAGCACCATATTTAACTACAAAATCTTGATGGGAACTTTGCAATTTACCGCTAGATGAAATGAAACAGAGTATAGTCCAGGAAGCATATGGACAAGTAAATAGGATGGGAGTAATGGGTGTAAGGTACTGTAATAGGATGGGAGTAATGGGTGTAAGGTACTGTAATAGGATGGGAGTAATGGGTGTAAGGTACTGTAATAGGATGGGAGTAATGGGTGTAAGGTACTATAATAGGATGGGAGTAATGGGTGTAAGGTACCATAATAGGATGGGAGTAATGGGTGTAAGGTACTATAATAGGATGGGAGTAATGGGTGTAAGGTACCATAATAGGATGGGAGTAATGGGTGTAAGGTACTATAATAGGATGGGAGTAATGGGTGTAAGGTACTGTAATAGGATGGGAGTAATGGGTGTAAGGTACTGTAATAGGATGGGAGTAATGGGTGTAAGGTACTGTAATAGGATGGGAGGTAATGGGTGTAAGGTACTGTAATAGGATGGGAGTAATGGGTGTAAGGTACTAATAGGATGGGAGTAATGGGTGTAAGGTACTGTAATAGGATGGGAGTAATGGGTGTAAGGTACTATAATAGGATGGGAGTAATGGGTGTAAGGTACTGTAATAGGATGGGAGTAATGGGTGTAAGGTACTATAATAGGATGGGAGTAATGGGTGTAAGGTACCATAATAGGATGGGAGTAATGGGTGTAAGGTACTATAATAGGATGGGTAATGGGTGTAAGGTACTGTAATAGGATGGGAGTAATGGGTGTAAGGTACTGTAATAGGATGGGAGTAATGGGTGTAAGGTACCATAATAGGATGGGAGTAATGGGTGTAAGGTACTGTAATAGGATGGGAGTAATGGGTGTAAGGTACTGTAATAGGATGGGAGTAATGGGTGTAAGGTACTGTAATAGGATGGGAGTAATGGGTGTAAGGTACTGTAATAGGATGGGAGTAATGGGTGTAAGGTACTATAATAGGATGGGAGTAATGGGTGTAAGGTACTGTAATAGGATGGGAGTAATGGGTGTAAGGTACTATAATAGGATGGGAGTAATGGGTGTAAGGTACTGTAATAGGATGGGAGTAATGGGTGTAAGGTACTGTAAACTAACCCCTTCAGCACGATCACACCTTGTTTACCTTTTATTCTGGCTAAAAGTAGACGATGTTATGCTGTTTATAAAAGGACCCTATGCAATTCAAATTAGACGATGTTATGCTGTTTATAAAAGGACCCTATGCAATTCAAAGTAGACGATGTTATGCTGTTTATAAAAGGACCCTATGCAATTCAAAGTAGACGATGTTATGCTGTTTATAAAAGGACCCTATGCAATTCAAAGTAGACGATGTTATGCTGTTTATAAGACCATGCAATTCAAAGTAGAGATGTTATGCTGTTTATAAGGACCCTATGCAATTCAAAGTAGACGATGTTATGCTGTTTATAAAAGGACCCTATGCAATTCAAAGTAGATGATGTTATGCTGTTTTAAAAAGGACCCTATGCAATTCAAAGTAGACGATGTTATGCTGTTTATAAAAGGACCCTATGCAATTCAAAGTAGACGATGTTATGCTGTTTATAAAAGGACCCTATGCAATTCAAAGTAGACGATGCTGTTTATAAAAGGACCCTATGCAATTCAAGTAGATGTTATGCTGTTTATAAAAGGACCCTATGCAATTCAAAGTAGACGATGTTATGCTGTTTATAAAAGGACCCTATGCAATTCAAAGTAGACGATGTTTTGCTGTTTATAAAAGGACCCTATGCAATTCAAAGTAGACGATGTTATGCTGTTTATAAAAGGACCCTATGCAATTCAAAGTAGACGATGTTATGCTGTTTATAAAAGGACCCTATGCAATTCAAAGTAGACGATGTTATGCTGTTTATAAAAGACCCAATGCAATTCAAAGTAGACGATGTTATGCTGTTTATAAAAGGACCCTATGCAATTCAAAGTAGACTATGTTATGCTGTTTATAAAAGGACCCTATGCAATTCAAAGTAGACGATGTTATGCTGTTTAAAAGGACCCTATGCAATTCAAAGTAGACGATGTTTTGCTGTTTATAAAAGGACCCTATGCAATTCAAAGTAGACGATGTTATGCTGTTTATAAAAGGACCCTATGCAATTCAAAGTAGACGATGTTATGCTGTTTATAAAAGGACCCTATGCAATTCAAAGTAGACGATGTTATGCTGTTTATAAAAGGACCCTATGCAATTCAAAGTAGACGATGTTATGCTGTTTATAAAAGGACCCTATGCAATTCAAAGTAGACGATGTTATGCTGTTTATAAAAGGACCCTATGCAATTCAAAGTAGACGATGTTATGCTGTTTATAATAGAACCCTATGCAATTCAAAGTAGACGATGTTATGCTGTTTATAATAGAACCCTATGCAATTCAAAGGGTTTCTTGATATCGTACTTACCCCTTTGAGACCTGGAGGTAGTTTATAAGCTTAAGAAAATCGTCTAATGGTAACCAGAACATGATGAAAACTACATCATCGTACTGAAGGGGTTAACAGTCCACTACAGGCAGTTATCATTCTGTATATCGGTCACATTGGCATCTTAGGTGAAAATCCCTATAAAGAAAAGGAAAAATGGTGCGATATTATGTAGTCCACAGTAATGAACATTTTATGGATTGGAAAATGTTTGCCAAGGGGAAAACAAAATAAGACGGTGAAAATTGTATGTATTTTATGAGAGGGGAAAACAAAATTAAGGGGAGATGGGTGTATTTATTTGCTTATTGTTTTATCTTGTTGTTATTGCGTAGTTTCCTCCCTAGACCTCCATCAAGCTGTAAGACCCCCAGACACCCCTTCAAGATAAATATGTACATTTTTCGGTAGAATAATGTCCTGGCCATAGGCCGGTTACTCTTAAAATTACAGGCTCGCTATCGCTCGCCAGGAATAAATCGACACCTAAATGGCACGAAAGGTCTTAATATTGATACAGAAATGGGGCGTAAAGTCTTAAAATCGCCAAACTAATGGGCCGAACACCTTATAATCTAAAAATCAATGGGGCTAAACACTAGGGAGAAGGGGTGCCAGAAAAACCGGGCGACGATCCCCCCTTAAGGAAGGAGAAAATGGTATACATTTTACGAGAGGTGGCCATTCCCATAAAAGAGGTTTACTAGAATGAGAATTATGACCGAGAGAGCCAAAATAGCCTGGGTAATGCTTGCGAGGGAGATTAAGGGGATATTATATAGTGCTTGTTTTGGGGTCTACAGTATATATCGATCTATTTATTACTGTATTTTTAGCTTTACTCGCTAGACCTCCATCAAGCTAAACAAAAATAAAAAATAAAAAATAGACCCTGTTTTCAATTTTGTACATTTTTCGGAAGAAAAATTTCCCGGCCGAAGGTCGATTGCTTCTAAAATAACAGGCTCGCTATCGCCGGCCAAGAAAAAATCGACAACTAAATGGCACGAAAGGTCTTAAAAGGAATGGGGCGAAAGGTCTTAAAATCGCCAAACTAACGGAACGAACGTATTAAAATGTCAAAGCTGATATGCTAAGCTAAGTGAGAAAGGGATCCAGAAAAAGCGACTACCTCCCCCTTAACCCTCTCACGTTTTTGAAGCAATTTTGAGCCTATTAGGGATACTTTAAAGCCTTTGTTACCATCAGGGGTATTTAGAAACCTTTGGTTTAGTTACTTCAACCTTTGCAGTTGTCTTTGAGTTAGCTGTGGGCAGAAAACTAATTTTGGAGAGGTAATTATAAGAGTGGGAGAACTCTATTTATTATTGCTAATCTGGCAACCTCTGCGTCATAAAACCGTGAAAGGGTTAACTAATTATTGGGAGACATGGATTCAGAGGAAAGGCATAGGCTATAAGGGGGAGGGGGGGGGTGTATATAACTTCAAAATACCTAAATAATATGGGAGATCAAATGAGTTTAAAGATGAAATTAAGGATACAAATGGGTGTTAAGAAATTAAAATTAAGGTGAAAATAGATGGTATTAAGATAGAAATGGACGTAGCAAAAATGAATATGAGGGTAAAAACGGGTGTATATATGATGACAAGAAGGGTGTGATTGAGTTCAGAAGGGTTAACATGGGAGTGGGAAAAAGTGTAGAGAACGCGGACATGAGAGCGAAAATGAGTGCAGAGATGGGTACAGAGAAGTTAGAAATGGGATGAATATGGGCACAAAGACGTTGGAAATGGGGTGAAAATGCGTACAGAGAAGTTAAAATGGGATGAAAAATAGTGCAGAAACGTTTAACTTGGGGTGAAAATGCGTACAGAAAAGTTTGAAAATGGATTGAAAATGGGTACAGCTAAGTTGAAAATGGGTTGAAAATGGGTACAGCTACGTTGAAAATGGAGTGAAAATGGGTACAGCTAAGTTGAAAATGGAGTGAAATGGGTACAGCTAAGTTGAAAATGGAGTGAAAATGGGTACAGCTAAGTTGAAAATGGAGTGAAAATGGGTACAGCTAAGTTGAAAATGGAGTGAAAATGGGTACATCTAAGTTGAAAATGGAGTGAAAATGGGTACAGCTAAGTTGAAAATGGAGTGAAAATGGGTACAGCTAAGTTGAAAATGGAGTGAAAATGGGTACAGCTAAGTTGAAAATGGATTGAAAATGGGTACAGCTAAGTTGAAAATGGAGTGAAAATTAGCGCAGAGAAGTTGTGAATGGGGTGAAAAGAAATGTAGAGTAGATGCAAATAGGGTGAAAATGGGTGCAGAGAAGTTGAAAGTAGGATGAAAAGTAATGTAGAGTAGATGCAAATAGGGTGAAAATGAGTACAGAGAACACAAAACATGGGGTGAAAACGGATATAGAGGAGATTAAATTGAAGAGACAAATAATAGTTGAGAGAAAATGATTGCGAGGGTGGGCAGGAAGCGAGAATATGATGGGTGGTTCTAGGAAGCTGGGGGGAAAGGAGGTATATAGCTAGAGAGGTGATGATAAGAAGTGGGTGGGTGGGTTTGTGGGGGTGTATGTGGGTGGGGGGTGTATGTGGGGGTGTATGTGGGTGGGTTTGTGGGGGTGTATGTGGGTGGGTTTGTGGAGGTGTATGTGTGTGCGTTGCTGGGGGTGCATGTGGGTGGGTGTGCATGTGGGTGGGTTTGTGGGTGTGGATGAGTTTGGAAAGTAAGTAGCAAGAAAGGTGATTATAAGTGTAGGGGGAGGGGGGGGGGTGCATGTGTGTGTGTGTGGGGGGGGGGGCTGGGTTTGTGGGGGGTTTGGAAAGTAAGTAGCAATAAAGGTGATGATAAATGTGTGGGTGAGTGTGCATGTGGGTGGGTTTGTGGGTGTGGGTTTGTAGGTATTAATGTGGGTGTGGGTGGATAAGCATATGGGTGGCTGAGGGTGGGTTTGGAAAGAAAGTAGCAATAGAGGGGAGGATGAGACGTGTGTGTTCGTGCGTGTGTGGAAAGTAAACTTATCTCTGTCACCTGTCCTATCTCTCCAGTACAGCCACCCGATCCTCCTAGCCGGCGGCGCTTGTGGCACTTTGGCGCTGCCGACTGGGAGGCTCTTCGGCAGTACTTCTTTGATTTCCCATGGAAGGATTTCTGCTTGCATGGCCGAGGACCCTCGGAGAGTGCTGAACGCATTACCGAGGTAATCCTATCGGGCATGGAAGCATACATTCCATTCTCTTTCTCTCAGACTAATGCTAAAAAATCTTGGTTTACTCACGCCTGTTCTACTGCTGTCCGCAATAAGGAGGAAGCATTCAAACGGTACCGACGCCTTAAAACTCAAGACTCTCATTCTTCATATGTTTCTGCCCGGAATCAAGCCAAATCTGTTCTTCGACTTGCCAAACACTCTTTCATCAATAATAAATGCACTGAACTATCCAACTCTAGCTCTTCCCAAGCTTTCTGGCATCTAGCCAAAAACCTCTCCAACAATTTCTCTTCCTCGTCTTTCCCTCCCCTTTCCCACTCTGATGGCACAACCATCACTTCTTCCTCTGACAAAGCTAAACTCTTCGCTCAAACTTTTGCTAGAAACTCCACCTTGGATGATTCCGGTGCTATTCCTCCCTCTCCGCCCTCCTCTCTCTTACTTATGCCTAATATCCTAATCTCTTCTAAAGATGTACTTTCTACCCTCTCTGGGCTTAACACTAATAAGGCGTACGGTCCGGACGGTGTTCCTCCTGTTGTTCTCAAAAACTGTGCTTCCGTGCTGACTCCCTGCCTAGGCAAACTCTTTCGTCTCTGTCTATCCTCTAACGTCTTCCCTTCATGCTGGAAGTTTGCTCACAGTCAACCTGTCCCAAAGAAGGGTGACCGCTCTCAACCCTCCAACTATCGTCCAATTGCTCTTATCTCTTGTCTTTCTAAAGTTTTTGAAACTATTCTTGCTTCCAAATTTCTTAAGCATTTCTTCTCATAATCTGCTCTCAGATCGCCAGTATGGCTTCCTTAAGGGTCGCTCTACTGGTGATCTTCTTTCATATCTTACTAACTCTTGGTCATCCTCCTTTCGGGACTTCGGTGAGACTTTTTCTATTGCACTAGACATATCGAAAGCCTTCGATAGAGTCTGGCATAAATCTTTAATTTCTAAACTACCCTCCTTCGGTTTCTATCCCTCCATCTGTGCCTTTGTCTCTAATTTCCTTTCCGGCCGTTCCATAGCCGCGGTTGTGGACGGCCATTGTTCACTTCCTCACCCTATAAACTCCGGTGTTCCTCAGGGCTCTGTCCTATCTCCTATTCTCTTTCTAATTTTTATAAATAATCTCCTTAACTGTACCTTAATTCCCATCCATTCATACGCAGACGACTCAACCTTACACTACTCCATTAGTTTTTCAGAACGCCCCTGCCAGCAATCCCTCAACGACAAACGTAATGAAGCCATAGAACTCTTAAATTCTGATCTAAATACTATTTCCAATTGGGGCAGAGAAAACCTTGTTAACTTTAATGCTTCCAAAACCCAATTTCTCCATCTATCTACCCGTCAGGATCTCCCAGCGGACTATCCCTTATTCTTCAGCAATACAAAAATCAACCCTTCATCTTCTCTCAATATTCTTGGTGTCTCTTTTTCTTCTGCTCTCATTTGGAAGGACCATATTACCAGTCTTGCTAAGGCAGCCTCCCAGAAGCTGGGTGTGCTCAACCGCCTTAGGGGGTTCTTTTCCCCTGCACAGCTTCTTGCTCTGTACAGGGGCATAGTGCGCCCTTGTATTGAGTATTGTTCACATGTGTGGGGAGGTTCCTCTCACACCGCTCTCCTAGACAAAGTTGAAAGGAAGGCCTTTCGTATCATTAACTCCCGTCCACTCACCAACTCTCTGCAATCTCTCTCTCTCCGCCGCAATGTTGCATCTCTCTCGCTATTCTATCGCTACTATAATAATCAGTGTTCCTCAGAGCTATCCCAGTGCATACCACCTCCTTTACGTAGGGCACGTGGTACCCGTCTTGCAACTCAATCCCACCCCTACTCTGTGCAACTCTCCAACCCAAGAGTGAAACGTTACTCTCAAACTTTCTTCTACTCAACAGCTGAGCTCTGGAACTCTCTCCCAGAATCAGTCTTTCCCTCTTCCTATGACTTAAATTGCTTCAAACTCCGTGTGTCCAGGCATTTTGGCTCGAACGTCCCTTGATTTTGGCCCTGTCACTCTTTCAACTATGGGGGAGGCACTCGCTATAGGCAGTTATGCCTTTTGCCTCCCTCAATCACATAGAAAAAAAAAAAAAAAAAAAAAAGAGGTGATGGTAAGAAGTCTATGTGTGTGTGTGTGTGTGTGTGTGTGTGTTGTTACGACCGGGGCTACGAATAAAACAAGGGCACTTAATGATTGGACTAGTAATAGGGCACTATGCAACAACGGTACGCTAGATCCAAACCCTCGAACTTATATGCCGGCGAACAAAAACACCTATACCCTCCAGAGTTAATCTGCGATAACGGGGTATCCTTAACTGGGCATAAATGTACTCTACTTCAGGCTAACCTGCACTGGTATAGCCTGATAACAAACAAGATGCAAGTTACGTTAAAATGCATTAAAAGGAAGCTATGGAAAGATCAATTAAATCACTGCAAGATTTAATACAATAATAAGATGCTTCAATACAGTTACTCTAAACAACAATAAACTCTTCACTCCTAGCTGAAAGAAAGTGAAGTATAGTCCTACAGCATAGCCCTGGAAACTTCTGAAGAAAGTCTGATGCTCATAAGATGCTCGTATCTTAAACTATATAAAGGCAGGAGGCAGGACACTACACGTGTAAATCGAATACACTAAAAGATAGGACATATAATGTTAACTGACACGAGAATACTATAAATGCGCAACGGTAGCAATGCTCGATATTAAAAGAAGTACTTCCTCATCAACGAAACAGTCTGCTATGGTTGTGCGGCTCAGCAACAACCTAGACTAATAAATGCTGTGAATAATAATGCGTACATATCAAAGAGCTTATATTAAATACTAACAAGTGTCTACTCAATTAATAATGTCTAGCTGGGATACTCGAGGTAAGGAACTGGGGTTGAGCAAGACAGGCTCGTAGCCTAGCGATGTCCTTAAGACTGCATCCTTTAAGTTACGTTAATTGACTGGGGTGCTCTCTTGATAGATCCAGATCACAAGTATCTGGTTCTATCCTGGCGACCCTCAAAAGACAAGCAAAGAGGCAGCAAAGTGTGGAACTGGAACAGGCCAAAGCCCTCAGTCAACACAATGCTGCACTCGCAAAGGATGCAGCCGAAAAGACAACCCCGGCTACCACAGGACCGGTCGAAGTCGTGTAGGTATAAGCAAACCGTACACACATCGGAGACAACGACTACAGTTACCTTATCCCAGTCTAGCATTAAATAAAAGAGCAGAAACACTAAATCAATAATGGAGACACACACAGAGTTCTCAACCTATACTAACTAAGAACCCTCAAACCTATTCTAAGTACATGTAAATATCTCAGAGGACGGTGCATGCAATACAATGGGCCGGCTATGGAAACCGTATGCAGAACCCAAGGGGATAAGTAATTGAATAAAGGCGAGAAATAATAGAAAAGAAGAAGTTGAGAGAGAGAAACAGTGATAAAGAGGGTGATCGGGAGAGAGTATGCAAGGGGATGTTAGAAGCACGCGCACCAAGCCTGTCCTGAGGAGGGCAGCTCCTGGGAACCCTCATGGAGGAGGTTAGTTAGACAGGAGCCCGCAAGGGCGCGATGGTCGGCCAATCACGGGCCGAGACGTCACAAGGCAGCAGGCCCCTAGGACGTGTTACGACCGGGACTCGTATAAAATAAGGGCTCTTAATCATTGGACTAGAAAGGCACACAGCCACAACGGTAACACTAGATCCAACCCTCGAACTTATAATGCCGGTGCACAAAAACACCTATACCCTCCAGAGTTAAATCTGCGATAGCGGGGTATCCTCTAACTAGGTATAAATGCACTACTACTACAGGCTGATGATCTCTGATACAGCCTGATCACAACAACATACAATTACGTTAATAATGTATACAAGGAAAAAGATAGAGAGCTTAATTAAATCACTGGAATGATTTAATGCAAACAAGAAGAAGGTATAATTAAAGTTACTCTAAACAATAATAAACTGTCACTCCTATATTAAAGAAAGTGAATGAAAGTCCTAAAGCATCAAACAGGAATCTTCTGAAGAAAGTCTGATGCTGCTAAGATGATCGAATCGGATTTTGAACTGTTATATAAAGCAGGAACAAGATATGACAAGTGTAGGGACATACAGTGTTAACTGGCACGGGAATAACGATAAATGCGCAATAGTATTATCTCCAACAACAAAAGAAGTACTTCCTCAGGCAACGCAAAAGCCTGCTCAGGTTGTGCACCTCAACAACAACCAAGGCTTACAATCAACGTGAATAAAAATGCTGCATACATAACATAAGAGTTTATAATCCTAATCGGGTGTCTGCTAGGCGAATAAAGTCTAGCTGGGATGCCGTAGGCTAGGAAACTATGGCTGAGCAAGCGGCTCGTAGCCTAGCGAGGTCCTTAAGACTGTACGGCCAAATTACGTTAAATGACGGGGTGCTCTCTTGAGAGATCCAGATCGCTAGTATCTGGTTCTCTCCTGGCGACCCTCTTCAAGTCAAAGCAAAACGAGTTAGCACAGTGCTGAGTGGCAGAGGCAAAAGCCCTCACTCGCAACACAGTGTTAAACTCACAAGGTACACAGTCAGAAAGACAACCTAGGCTTCCCACGTATCCGTTGCGATTGTACAAGTTCAACAAAACCTGGTACACATCGGAAATCACAACACCAATAGCCTCACCCCAGTCTAGCATTAGATAGCCCAGCAGACAACCAAGAAATAGGTAGGGAGACACCGCGAGTGTGCCGAACCTCTACAGACAAAATGTTAACCCCTCCAAAATGTCTAACTAAACATGAAATATCTGAGAGCTTCAGCATATAATACGATGGCCGATATATGAAATCGTGCAGAACCAAAGGGGAGTTATGATGTTAAATAGATTAGAAGAATAAGAGGTAAGAAGTTGAGAGAGAGAGAAAGTGTTCTATAGGTGGAAGTCGGGGGCAGATGGCAAGGGAGATGTGAAGGTTATGCTGGTCAAGCAAGCTCTGAGCGAGGAAGGCACAAAGGCAGCAAAGAGTGCGGGGGAACTACCTTCTGCTGCGGCAGGAGGGCGGCAAAGCGGCCAGCCACTCAGAGGGCCCGGCCATGGCATGACGTCACCGAGACAACGCGTAACACTGCGCGCACAACCCTCTGCCTCCTGCACTTACTCACTCACACTCTCTAGCTGTATCATTCATTCTTATACATTAAACTTATAACTGATGATATAAAATATAATGCATTGTCACAGACGAAAATAAAGACCACTTCTATACTGCCTGTGACATGACGATTCACAAGAAAGAAAGTATAACATTGTAGATAGACTGTAGCCAAATTCATTGCCCTGGCGAGTGTTAGCGAGTGGCCAAGCGAGTGGCTGAGCCCACGTGGCGTTCTGCTAAGCTGCAGGCGTCACAGACGCGCCAGGATCCACCAGCCAATCAAAGGCGTAGGAAAGCCCGCGCGCGAGCGGGAAAACTCCTCCGGGCGAGGGAGGCAACACGCACATACACACGCACATATTACCACCACGCTGCCTCTATCGTTCTTTCTCCTTAACTTTACACAATGCATCTTGTATTCTACTAATGATATAAAATACTTCCCGTTGTCACAGACGAAAATAAAGACCACCACTGGACTGTCTGTGACAATGCGAGTACTAGGAAAGAAAGAACAACATTCTCTGATAACTGTAGCCCATTTCGATGTCCCTGGCGAGTGCTAGTGGGTAACGAGAGGCGATTCTGCCAACGCTGGTAGACGTCACAGTGTGTGTACAAACATTGCTAGATTCAATGGTACAATTGCTCTCATTTGTGTAGGTTTCTACTTAAATTATATTGAGCCTACTGTTCGTATATACACAGAATATATGACATACATTGAGTGATTTATGTTTGGTTAGAGCGGGTGAGTATTACTTAGATTAAAACAATGTACAGGCAAACATGCACGGGTTGTACTAATAAATGTGTGTGTGTGGGTGTGTGTGTGAGAGAGAGAGCGAGAGAGAGCTATGAGAAGCGAAGGTGTGCCAAATAGAGATGACCTTCGATTACCCCAGGTGATGAAGGTGCATACATTGACAGGTGCATACACAAGCGTTCTTTACACCTCAATTCTGTCACTTTTTCCCTCTTTCCTGTTTATATTTGCAGTTATAAATCTTCACTGGATATATTGATGGCAGCATAGACATTAATCACCCGTCTATACATTCGCTTAAGGGGGCCCACCTCGCTTTTTGTCTCTTTCTCTCCCTCTCTTTGGCTTGGATCCATTCGGCCCCATTCAGCCTATTGTTTTAAGACGTGTACTCCCATCCAGGTGTCAATATTTTCCTGATGAGCGGTAGCCAGCCTGCATATATATATTTTTGTTTCGACAGCAAGCTAAATTTGTACATTTTTTGATAGAAAAATTTCTCCGGCGAAGCCGGATTTCTCCATACAATGCTGGCTCGCTATTGCTCGCCAGGATAGAAATCGACACCTGGATGGAGATAAACGTCTTAAAACAGTTGGCTGAATGGGGCCGAATGGATACAAGCCAGAGAAAGATACAAAAAAGCAGTTGACCCCCCTTAATTTTACCCCCATCCCTCTTGCTGTTTCTTTGTACAGTTCTAAGTTTGGCTGGATATAATTATGGAGGAGGAAATGTTAGATATTATCCATTCTTTTGTGTAATCCCCCTGTTGTCACTTTTGTTCTCGCTACGGTTTCTTAACGGGGGTTGGTTAACGTTTTGGTCGATGTTTTCATTTAATTATTATTTTTCTAGTTTCCTCCATCAAACTTTAATATAACAACCCCAGGATCCCCTTTCAAGATATATGTGTACATTTTTCGGTAAATAGAAATCCGGTTCCTCTTAAATTACAGGCTCGCTATCGCTCGCCAGGAAAAATTCGACACCTAAATGACACGAAAAGTCTTGATATTGACAACAAAAAAAGGGTGAAAGGTCTTAAAATCGCCAAACTAATGAATCGAACGTCATAAAATCTGAAAACTAATGGGGCTAAGCATAAGGGAGAAGGGTGTCCAAAAAAACGACCCATCTCCCCATCATTTCTGTTTCCAATTTTCGCTTAATATATTGATTCGGGAATACACTCTAAAATCCGGTACTGTGTTTCAAAGCTGGTATACTGTGGTGGTGGTGTAATGGTTTAGATGCTTATGTTCTGGGTGTGGTGTCCCGAATTCGAATCCCGGGAGAATCATATGCTTTAATTAATTTATTCAAGTGCATTGGGGTTGGTAATGGAGGATTAGTAAAGTGCAACAATTATAATTTGATGACTAAATTTGCACTTATTGCAGAACGCATATACAACAAGAATCGTGTGTTCCCAAATCCTGAATTAAGTGTCCGAATTGTTACGATTAATATACAAATATTATGCGACCCAGTTTTGTTATACACTGTGTGCTATTTGAGGGGGTAGTGCTTGTTTTTTGGTCTACATATTTATCTATTAGTATGTTTATCTATTAGTATGTTTATCTATTAGTATGTATATCTATTAGTATGTTTATCTATTAGTATGTTTATCTATTAGTATATTTATCTATTAGTATGTTTATCTATTAGTATGTTTATCTATTAGTATGTTTATCTATTAGTATGTTTATCTATTAGTATGTTTATATATTAGTATGTTTTTGAATTTCCTCGCTAGACCTCCATCAAGCTTAACAAAACCACACCCTAGACCCCCTTTCAAGATAAGTGTGTACATGTTTCGGTAGAAAAAGATCCCGGCCGAAGGCCGGTTTCTTCTAAAATCACAGGCTCGCTATCGCTTGCCAGGAAAAAATCGACACCTAAAAGGAACGAAAGGTCTTAATATTGACAAAGAAATGGAGCGAAAGGTCTCAAAAATTGTAGGACGTTACTAATGGAACAAACGTCCTACAATCTCAAAACTAATATGCTACACATGAGGGAAAAGGAGGTCCATAAAAAGCGACTACCTCCCCCTTAACACACACAACTTTACAGTGTAGAGATTATGTCACCCTTCTCTGGCTTGTCCCATACTTATGTTTCTATTTGCTTTCAAGTGTCAAGTGGGTCTGCATTATTTTTCAACCTCAGTCTCATGGTTTGTCCCTGTGTTTGTTTTTGTTTTTGTTATCATTTCTTGATCTTGTACTTCCTGACATCAGCTGTTTATATTTTGATATGGGCCTGTTTCTTTGCTGTGTAATGCAAAATGTAATTATTACTTTATTTACATTAATTATTGCGTGCCTATTAATCTGTGACAGTATAATATAGTGTGCTCTCTCTCTCTCTCTCTCTCTCTCTCTCTCTCTCTCTCTCTCTCTCTCTCTCTCTCTCTCTCTCTCTCTCTCTCTCTCTCTCTCTCTCTCTCTCTCTCTCTCTCTCTCTCTTTTCCCTGCCCTCATTTACTCTGTGCCCTTACCTCCGCTACTACTACTACTACGATTTTTATTTTTATTTAACTCCTTGCGACATATATGACACGATCGCGTCATATGGAACTTATGACCAAAAACTCATATGACGCGATCGTGTCATATGGACTTATCTACATGCCTCTCCAATAAGTTTATGACGCGATTGTGCGTCATATGAGCTCAGTAAGTAGGTAAGTTAGATGAAGATCTGTCGGTTGGTGGCAACCCCAGGTTCCTCCGATAATTCTAACGGCCAGCAGTGTGGTTTTGACAGTTGTGTGGTGCAGTGGCAATGATACCCGGCGCCTGCCTCCGTGGACTTACTGGAACATAATATGTCTGAAGGAGTTAATATTGTTCATACATTTTATTTTACAAGCATCAGATATTACTATTCAACACCATGCAACTTCAATCCAGTCTCCTTCCTATGCGACCCTCTGCCACTGCTGCCTCGTAGTCCACTTCTACCACCGTCGCTGGTTGTGATGCAGACAGTCTTGTTCCCCGCAGGCATAGTAGTGCTGATCTGAGCAACGAGAAAGATAGACGGCACCTCATCCAGGCTACAACGTGGCTCCTGGGCTGTTTCTTCTTCTCTGCGATGATCTCTGCAAGCCTTGAATAGAAGCACTGGGCCCTAGGTCCCATCCCTCCAGATGTGGTGAAGACTAGTGGGGTAAAGCTGCCATGTTCGATATTTAAAGATCCTTTCCCCATATGCCCTGACCTTCTCTTGTTCATTCCTCTTGTGTGCAGTCTCCAGAGAGAGCCCGCTGTAGCTATGGGCCATTGGGTCAAATATTCTTACGTCAAAGAACGCTCGCTGTGCTCTTGTCCAAAAACTTCTTGCACTAACGTCCACTCGTGCTTCGTTGGATGTGTTGGCCGTCCTGTGCTGCAAGATCTCTCACTCCAAGGGAATGAGTGATGGTTCATGCACCACATCTCGACACACCTCCCTGAGCATGTTCGCCGTTACATCTCTTACTTCATCGTGCCTGATGCTGATTAATCCTCCCTTCTTACATATCATGCTGTGGTCTGCATCTTGTTGATTCCACAAACGCATCGATCGGGCAGTCCTTCAATCGGCCAATCATACCTCAGTGCAATAGCATCATTAAATTCTTGTTTGTTTAGATTGAAGCCTTTTGCCTTGATTGGTAGTGTTGTCAGCCAATTTGAAGCACCCGTTTCTTGTGCTATTTGTACTTTTCTTGTTAGTCTCGGGGAAAGTTGTCGCATCAATTGTGCCAGGTCATTTTTCTGTGAGTTTTGCCTCTCTGACGTGATGGTCTTTCATGTTGTAGATGTCCACCTGGTCCACTTCGCCGTCAGGATCTTGCGCTACGATGCGTTCAGTGAGAGATTCTGTTATCTTTACTGAGTTCTGGTGTTCCGTTGTCGCCCTCCTCACCGGATTGATGATTCCAAGCCCTCCTAACCTAGGAGGAAGTGCGAGCAACTCCCTCTCTGTAGCATTTGGGGTGTGGGAATTCATCCAAGCTGGGATGAGTTTGTCTCTGATGGCATCTTCTAGCGGTTGAAGTTGTGGACCCACGTTTGGAATGGTACGCATCAAGTAGGTCCAGCGGTGTTTGACCTCATATGTGAATGCCGAATATGCAGCCTGTGGTTCCGTCTTTGCAATTTTGGCTAGTATTTCTATTTCGTTTACCCACTCTCTGACCTTCTCTTCCATGTATTGCTTTTTGAACTCTTCTGTGCCAATCACTGCCCCTAGATTACGCTGTCCGTCCTTTGTTACGACCACTTCACTACCGTTGAAAGCTTCTAAGGCATTTTCGTAATGTTCTGGTTTTACTATCAGTATAGACTTACTAGCATTTGGAAAGTATCCTATTTCTGGTCCCACTTGTGATACTTGCTTCCACCAGCTCTTGAGATCGTTGACTTTCCCTGATCCAGTGAGATCATCTGCATAGGCCGCCTACTACTACTACCCCCACTCCTCCTCTCCCCTCGCCACCCCACACACCTTCTCATACACTAGAACGTTTTTAGTTTAATCTATCTCCCCTCACTTTACTTACATTACTTACCGAAAGAGAGAGAGAGATAGAGAGAATGTGTGTGTGTGTGTGTGTGTGTGTGTGTGTGTGTGTGTGTGTGTGTGTGTGTGTGTGTGTGTGTGTGTGTGCGCGCGCGCGCTGGAAGTATTTATTACACAGGCCCAAGAGATTCCTTCTCCTTGGTCCATTGCAGGTCTGATGAAAATGGCATGTATATAATATATAGAATTTTTTTTTTTTTTTTTTTTCATTGTGTACGTTAATTGTTTACAACTATTCAATTATGACATTGTAAATATTAACACACACACACACACACACACACACACACACACACACACACACACACACACACATAACCACAACGAGAGAAAAAGAGATACGTATGGTCATGGGGGGAGAGACTTTGCTAAATATACTATCCTTTATTGGTCGTTACCGAGAACATTCGATGGCTTAGCAGGTGCACTGACGTCTTACTCTACCTTGCCTTACTTTACCTTACCTTACCTGACATTACCTTACTTTACCTTACTTTACCTTACCTTACCTGACATTACCTTACTTTACCTAAAAATGTCATGTCTTAGCAGTTGCACTACCATCTTACCTTACCTTTCTTTACATTACCTTACTTTACTTAACATTACCTTACCTTAACTTAGTTTAACTTACCTTACATAACCTTACTTTACGTTATATATTACCTTACCTTACTTTCCCTTACCTTATTTTCCCTTAACTTACCCTACCCTACCCTACCCTACCTTACCTTACCCTACCATACCCAACCCTGCCCAACCCTACCCTACCCTACCCTACCCTACCTTACCTTACCCTACCATACCCAACCCTGCCCAACCCTACCCTACCCTACCTTACCCTACTAGAACACTGATTCTAAGTACAAGACAATTCTAGTACCAATAATATGCTTCCTAGATACCTCATTATAACTACTACTCATTTATATTGGGATTTAGTTTTCTTAAAGTTAAATTAAAGGGAGATGGGCCGGTTTTCTGGACCCCTTTCTCCCTCGTATTTAGCCCCAATAGTTTTGACATTTTAAGACGTTCGGTCCATTAGTTTGGCGATTTTAACACCTTTCGCCACATTTCGTTGTCAATACTGGACATATTGTGAGCTTTTGCAATACTCTCCCTGGTACATCATAAACACATTATATCATTCACAAAACTCGTTATTTTTGTTGGTGTAATCCCATACCTCTTTATCACCTTCATCTTACCTGTTCCCTCTCTCATTAATGTCTTATCGCCTCTTCTTTATCATGTCAGCTGTTCCCTCCTCTTTCTCCTCGCCACTCGCACTACACAATAAAAAGATCATCACACAAGGAGGAGAAGAAAACTTGGTATATATGTGTTTGTGTGTGTGACAGAAGCGAGATCCACCTGCCTTGCTAGATCAGACGGCACTGTATCTGAGAAGTGTGGTGAGGTTTAGTAATAAGAATGCAGTATTGTGGACAACAAAGAATGTAATATGATTTTAACAATACTCAGGAAGCTACCACTATTAGTACTACTACTTGTGTTTTACAAAGAGAGGTCCATGATGTACTATCCTTGTGTTATGGAAAGCCTAATATCCAATAAACAAAATATGTACAGTAGTCATGCACATACCCCATTGCCGGAGGTGACCGACACGAGACAGAGTCCAAACAGAAAACACATTTACAGTTCTTATTCTCAGGGTCCAGGACCACTTTCGCGTTTCCTCCCATTTTATCTGTCTCGTCAAGTAGGATAACTATACAAGGGTAGGATTCCTAGCACCCTGCCCCCAGAAGGAAAAATAGGACAGTAAAAGAGACAGACAGAAACAGCTAAGGTTGGGTAGAGTATGCCAAACATCACTATGGATAGGACCAGCCCTCACCCTAATATAACGAGGATAAATCTCTATTAAATTTACAATTTGCACTTAGTCCTGGGTTCCATCCCTCCAGATGTGGTGAAGACAACTGGGGTAAAGCAACCCTATTGAATCTGTAGTATCTTCTCCCCTTATGCCCTGAAATGTTCTTATTCATTCCTCTTGTGTGCAGCCTCCAGAGATAGCTCACTGTAGCTAGTGGCCATTGGGTTGAATATTCGTTTGTCAAAGAATGTGTGCGGTCCACTTGTCCAGAAGCCTCTTGAACTGACACCCACCTGTGCTTCATTTGAAATGTTTGCTATCCTGTGCTGCAAAATCTCAGCATACAAAGAAATTATTGTTGATTCACACGCCACATCATGACACATCTCCCTTAACATATTCGCTTCATCATGCCTGTTGCTGATGAATCCTCCCTTCTTATATATCGTGGTTTGGTCTGCATGGTTATTGGCTCCACATATGCATCGATTGGGCAGTCCTTCAATCGGCCAAGCATACCTCAGTGCATAGGCATCAACATATTATTGTTTGTTGTGGTTGACGTATTTTGCCTTGAATGATAGTATTGTCAGCCAATTGAAAGCACCCGTTTCTTGTGCTATCTGGAATATTCTTGGTAGACTCGTTGAGAAGTGTTGCACCAGTTAGTTTTTCTATTACCCCTTTGAATACCAGCGACGTGTGTTCTATTATATTCTAGCTAGATTTAGACGATATTATGCAGCTTAGGAAGGATCTGTGGTAGCTAAAAGAGTTGGTTGAGAGAGTTTGAAGCCTTATTATTGCTGGAGGTCCTTCCTAAGCTGAATATAATCGTCTAATAGTTTCCAGAATATGATGGAAAGGACGTCCCTGGCACTGAACGTGTTAATTACAGTACGCCTCTCTAATGTGATGGTCTTCCTGATTTTTTTTAAGTTTCTACCTGGTCTACTTCCCTTTCAGAATCTTATGCTGCAATACTTTCAGGGAGAGATCTTGTTATCTTCATTGAGTTCTGGTGTTCGGTTGCTGCCCTCTTGACGGGATTGATCATTCCAAGCCCTCCCAACCTTAAGGGAGGGATGGGCCGGTTTTCTGGACCACTTTCTCCCTCATGTTTAGCCCATTAGTTTTCAAATGTTAAGAGGTTTGCCTTATTAGTTAGTCGATTTGAAGACCTTTCGCCCCATTTCTTCGTCAATATTTAGACCTTTCGTGCTATTTAGGTGTCAATTTTGTCCCTGGCGAACGATAGTGAGCCTGTAATGTTGGAAGAACAGGCCTTCGGCCGGGACTTTTTTCTACCGAATAATGTACAAATTAATCTAGAAGGGGGATCTAATGGATGTTTTTTTTTAAATTTGATGGATGTCTAGGGAGAAAACTAGAAAAATAATGAATACATGCAAAAATCGCCCAAAAAGTGAACCATCTCCCCTTGAAGGAAGCCCAAACAACTCCCGTTCTGCTTACCTGGGGTGTGGGATATTAGCCATGCTGGAGTGAGATTTTCTCTGATGGAATCTTCTAGCGGTTGGAGTAGTGGACTAGCATTCAGAACTGTACACATAAAGAAATTCCATTCAAGAGTAAGCAGCCTGTAGTTAATTTGTTTTTGTTTTCGACATTGGGCAGTACTATAACTACTACTACTACTACTACTACTACTACTACTTTTTCACTTAATAAAAAGTAATAGAAATTCCCACCCCTTTCCCATTTTTACGAAAATCATTTTAGATTTACAGAAGAGCGACCATAACTTACATTACTGTATGTTCACAAACATTTCAGTAATGTAAGCATATTTCCTTCTATTTGTATTTAATTTGAAATGGTTCTACTACTACTACTACTACTACTACTACTACTACTACTACTACTACTACTACTACTGTCACTGCAAATGGGAGCATAAACAAAACGGGCTTTGTATAAATTAGACACATAGTTGTATACAATAACGCTATATTTGACCAGCAGGTGAGATGGATATCATGAATATTATGTCAGCTATCATCGTAAGTATATATATTGGTCTATAACTTTAATGCATGTTATACTAGAGTATTAATTCAGAATGAAAGCCAATTGAAGTTTCAGCTTGCATATTAAATCTTAGGTATAGCATGTGTAATATTGGTCTACAGTATATAGTAGTAGTATACATGTACAATTGTGAGCCATAATAAGTATACACCCATTTGAATATATTAACTTCTACAGCAACGCTCTGTAATGTAACAAATATAACAAAAGTGTTATATTGTCTTGTTTGGGTTCGATGCAGGTTCAAATGGATGTGTAGTTAACATCTCAGTATTTGGGCGTGTTTCTTCATTATGTTATGGCTTACAATATGCGATTTTGCATGAATTGGGACGGATCTGTGGGAGTTATATATGGCTAATTGACATAGTTCGTACCCCTATTTGATCCCTATAAAGTTCTTTCTTAAGGGAAGATGGGTCGTTTTTCTGGTCCCCCGTCATCCTCATGCTTAGCCCCATTAGTTTTTTCGATTTTATGACGTTTGGCCCATTAGTTTTTAGATTTGATGTCCTTTCGACCCATTTTTTTGTCAATATTAAGATTTGTTGTGTCATTTAGGTGTTGATATTTTCCTGGCGAGCGATAGCGAGCCTGTAATTTAAGAGGAACCGGGCTTCGGCCGGGACATTTTTCTATCGAACAATGTAAACATTTATCTTGAAGGAGGTTATTGGTGGGTGTTTTATTAAGCTTGATGGAGGTCTAGCGAGGAAACTACAAAGAAATGATAAAAAGATACATAATGATAAAAAGATACATAAATGATAAAAAGATACATACATGATAACAAAAATATAAATGATAAAAAGATACATAAATGATAAAAAGATACATACCGTAAATGATAAAAAGATATAAATGATAAAAAGATACATAAATGATAAAAAGATACATAAATGATAAAAAGATACATAATGATAAAAAGATACATAAATGATAAAAAGATAAATAAATGATAAAAAGATACATAAATGATAAAAGATACATAAATGATAAAAAGATACATACATGATAAAAAGATACATACATGATAAAAAGATACATAAATGATAAAGGATACATAAATGATAGAAAGATACATAAATGATAGAAAGATACACAAATGATAGAAAGATACATAAATGATAGAAAGATACATAAATGATAAAGATACATAAATGATAAAAAGATACATAATGATAAAAAAGATACATAATGATAAAAAAGATACATAAATGATAAAAAGATACATAAATGATAAAAAGATACATTAATGATAAAAAGATACATAATGATAAAAAGATACATAAATGATAAAAAGATACATAATGATAAAAAGATACATAAATGGGTAAATAATTACGCCCATCTCCCCTTAAGTTGGTTAAAAGTGTCTAAAGATACGATGAAACGCGTCATCGTCTACTGAAAGGGTTGACAGTTATTATGGCACACGAAGTTACGTTCACTTACAGCAACTCTTATACATATCACATTTAGACCACACCTTTAAGGGAGCCCACCTCGCCTTTGTTTTCTCTTTTTCTCTCCCTCTCTCTTTGGCTTGTATCTATTCGGCCCCATTCAGCCTACTGTTTTAAGACGTTTACTCCCATCCAGGTGTCAATATTTTCCTGGCCAGCGGTAGAGAGCCAGCATATATATATTTTTGTTTTGACAGCAAGCTAAATTTGTACATTTTTCGATAGAAAAATGTCTCCGGCGAAGCCAGATTTCTCTATACAATGCTGGCTCGCTATCGCTCGCCAGGAAGAAATCGACACCTGGATGGGGATAAACGTTTTAAGACAGTTGGCTGAATGGGGCCGAATGGATACAAGCCAGGGAAAGAGAGAAAAGGAGAGAAAGATAGAAAATTGTCGGTGATCCACCTTAACTTTATTCATCATATATTTCGTGGGTATCTTTAATTAACTTTCTACGAGCACGAATCATAGGTATATGATTTAGCCCATGTCGTTATTTCCTCCCCATACGTCCACACTTAAGTCTCGATCTCCACTGTTTAGGTTAGATATGTTTAATCCGTATCACACTCACTCCACTTGTTTTGCTGAATTAAATAAATATAAATTAATGCAATCAAATAATTTAATTAATAAACCTGAAAGATAATCAATTAACTCCCAACTTAAGGGGGAGGTAGTTGCTTTTTCTGGACCCCCTTCTCCCTCATGTTTAGCATATTAGTTTTGAGATTTTAAGACGTTCAATCCATTAGTTTGACGATTTTAAGATATTTCGCCCCATTTCTTTGTCAATATTAAGACCTTTCCCGCCATTCAGGTGTCGATTTTTTCCTGGCGAGCGATTGTGAGCCTGTAATTTTAGAAGGAACCGGCCTTCGGCTGGGAAATTTTTCTGCCGAAAAATGTACAAATTTAACTTGAAAGGGAGTATATGGGGGTGTTATTTTAAGCTTGATGGAGGTCTAGCGAGGAAACTAAATAATACATTAATAAAATATAAGTATACATATTCCAAAAATCAAGCACTACCCCCTTAAGGGTAATTGAAGGGTCCGAAGTAGTTTACCCTTTACTAAATAGATTTAAGTTGATTAGACAAATTCAAAACAATATTCAACTATTTCAGAATGTCTAATAGCCTCTTAAGAAAGAGTGTATACAAACAGTTACATATTTGATAGAACGATAGCAATAGAATCTCAGCGCCTTTTTAGAGGAATTTATTTCACACTATTTATATACATTATCTTTAGAAACTACACTACAATGATTTATCAATAGCCTTTAATGTGATCTGGTTTAGCTTGAAATAGACGATTATCTAATGGGTACCTTTTTAGTAATATACAGAACATAATTTGATATGGGGCATTTCTTGTTCTAAGCAGTTTAACAAGCACTGATTACTTTCACCATATATGAAGCAGAGGTGTTTGTAATTAAACGTATAATAAATCCTGCACAGGTGATATAGTATATAGTACTTGGATTAATTTGTAGCAGCTAACCCAGACAAAATTATGGTCCTAGGTCCTATATATTTTTATCGACACTTAACTCCAACACGAGGACGTAATTTTTATTGTATTCTGGTTACCATTAGACGGTTATCTTTAGCTTACAGTCTGCCTCTAGGACTCAAAGCGGTAAATACGATCCCAATAACATAGGTCCTTCTTAACCCGAGGAGCGCGACAATGTTTTAAGAACCCTTGGGGTGTAATGGAAGGGGTTTTTCATGGTCTTGCTTCCGTGAGGCCTATCGCATTCGCTATGCACATACTTCCGTTACGCTTATTGCACTTGCCGGGTTAAACTGCATAAAGCCGTCTAATTTAATCCAGAGTAAAGGTAAAAAGTGTCATCATGCTGAAAGGGTTAACACTTTATGTGCTTGGCTAACATAAAAGAGGTGTCAGTTTTCCCTGTGTTGGCCTACTTGCTGCAAACCACAGGGAGGTTCTTATCCATCAGGAAACAGGCACTCAGGTGAAATTTATCCTCTGAGAAATAGCAGCAGTCTCCAGAACCAACCTGTGGGGAAAGAGACGATTTAAGTAGTAATAGTAGTAGTTGTTATTGTTTTTGTTGTTGTTGCTGTAGTAATAGTAGTAGTAGTAGTAGTAGTAGTAGTAGAAGTAGTAGTAGTAGGTAGTAGTAGTAGTAGAAGTAGTAGTAGTAGTAGGTAGTAGTAGTAGTAGTAGTAGTAAAACTAGTAGCAGCCGTAGTAGAAATAGTTGTAGTATTATGAAAATCATAGTATCCTAATTCGAATTGCTATTTTAGTGGAGTTTATTCATAACAATGATAACACATTATAGAGGATTTATAATTCTCAATTTCTCACATAACCCTTCTACACCCACAGATCCGTTCTAATTTTAATGTAATCGTATTATATTAGCCAAAAATATAGTGATAACAAACATCAGCCAATTCTGAAATGGGTAAGGAGAGATGGGCCGTTTTTTTTTATATTAATTCATTTATTCCTTTATTTCTTAGTTTCCTCGCTAGACCTCCATCAAGCTTAGAAAAAACACCCCCTAGACCCCCTTTCAAGATAAATTTGTACATTTTTCGGTAGAAAATTTTTCCCGCCAAAGGCCGGTTTCTCTTAAAATTTCAGGCTCGCTATCGCTCGCCAGGAAAAAGTCAACACATACATGGCACGAAACTTCTTAAAAATTGACAACGAAATGGGGGCGAAAGGTGTTAAAATCGCCAAACTAATGGACCGAACGTCTTATAACCTCAAAATAAATGGGACTTAACGCAACTAACCAAGGGGTATGTAGCAGCCACCTGGCTGCCTTCAAACACTGTCCCGTCCTCCCATACGTGTACACCTGTGGCGCCATCCACTTGTAGACCCACCCACAGTGCTGAAATGACGCACCAGTAAAAGTAAATGAGCACCTCAGAATAATTGACTGGATGAACTTAAACACCTTTGAGGAGGAACATTTTATTGATTTCCCTTGTAGCTACATTGAAATAATGTTTTCAAAAGGTGCTCCATAATAATTTGCATATTACTAATTAAGCAATTAGGATCTATCATTGATTAATATAGTATAACCTATTTTATTTAGCAACACAAAATTGCATAATTTGTCATGACAATATTGTCCATGGAAAGGTCGCTAGAATCAGCATAAAATACATATATTAGAAGGCTATATCTTGAGATAAGATACTACTTGAAGGAAGCACAATGTATCACATTATATATAAAAATTACAACAAAAAGTCATTGCGGCTTATTGAGGGCATCCAAAACCTTACCTTAATATTGGTAAATAACATTATATATATGTAGATGCTACCAGCTCCCTTACCTCGCATTAAGCCTACACAATGCTGAAGGAGCAACATTGTGTTATTATCAATATTATTATTATTATTATTATTATTAGTATTACTAGTTTTATTATTATTGTGATTTATATTAGTGTTATTATTATTATTAACTCTTGCGATTCGGTGACACATTTTAAAATTTGCCTTATGTAACTTTGATGGTAATTTTTCAGCTAGACATCAACAATAATTCATCGTTCGCATTATCACCAGCCTGAAAAGCGTGGCCAGTATAATGTGTAAGGACGACTAAGGCCACCATTACCGTACCTCCATCTTCCCCTTCCGTCGCCAGCAGTGCCTTGAGAGAGAGGACCTGTGCCACGGTAGACAGAGAGGCTACCGTGCCCGTGTGGTCAACAGTCTCACACACCAGGGCTAGGATGTCCGGGATACCGTAGGGAATGTGCCCCGCAGAGGTGTACAGGATGGGAGGACCTGGAGAGGAATGGGGGTATAGTTAAGGGGACCGACCCGCTTTTTCTTTTCTTTCAGGGCCATTCGACCCCATTCAGCCTACTGTTTTATTACGTTTATCCTCATCCAGGTGTCGATTTACACCTGGCGAGCAATAGCGAGCCACCATATTTTGGATTATGTTTTAGACAGCTGACTTAATTTGTAAATTTTTCGGTAGAAAAATTTCTCCGGCAAAGCCGGATTTCTCCATACAATTATGGCTCGCTATCGCTCGCCAGAAAATAATCGATACCTGAATGGGGAGAAACGTCTGAAAATAGTAGGCTGAATGGGGCCTAATGGATAACATCCAGAGAGAACAAGCAGGTCGGTCCCATTAAAGTTGATAAAGCAGGGTTACTGTCAACAGCAAATTGATAGCCTAAATTTCTGCCTCAAGACCGGCAAGATCTCAATATCTCAAAAATCTTTAGGTAAAAATACCGAAATTCTCCGTTGTGGTCTATAGACAGACACTTACCTGCACAGGTATGAATCTTGGCACTGGCTGCTATATATGTCACGAACTAAGCAACTCGTTTAGCATTCAGAAATAGAGTTATCTCAATCTCATAATTACATCTCCAAAGGTAGTTTTCTGCCCACAACTCACTCAAAGATAACTGCAGAGGTTGAAGTAACTAAATTAAAGGTTTCTAAACCCCCCTGATGGCCACAAAAGCTTTTAAGTATCCCAGAAAGGGCGCAAATCGTCTCTTGTGCGTGAAAGGGTAAATTATATAGTTTTCTATATAATATTTCGAACTAGCTGTCTCATATCCCTGTCACCAATGTTTTGCATGGTGATTTTTAAGAGAAGAGTTTTTATGTGTTTATATATATATATATATATATATAAATATATATATATATATATATATATTGTTTTAGTTTGCTCCTAAGAACTCCATCAACATTAAAAAACAAGCCCCCCCCCCCCCCCCTTCGACATAAATTCGTATTTTTTTTCTCGGTAGAACCATGTCCCGACTAAAGGCCGGTTACTCCTAAATTGTAGGTTAGCTATCGCTTGCCAGAAAGAAAAATATCGATACCTAATTGGCACGAAAGGTCATAGCATATACAAAGAAATGGGGCGACAAGTCTTGCAATCGCCAAACTAATGGTGCGAACTATTTAAAATGTCAAAACTAATGGGGCTAAGCATGAGGGAGAAGGGGGTCCATGAAAACACTCCCTTAATCACTTACTTGTTGTGGTTGTTGAACAGGTAGTTGTGGGTTTAGTTGTTGTTGTTGTTGTTGTGGGGATGGTTGTTGTAGTGGTGGTAGAGGGAGGGGTGGTTATGGTAGTGGTGGTAGTAATAGGGGTGGTTGGATTAGTTGTTGTGGTGGTAGTAGGTACGGTTGTGGTAGTAGTAGTAGGGGTGGTTGGAGTTGTTGTGGTGGTAGTGGTAGTACTGGTGGTAGGAATGGTTGAGGTGGTAGTCGAATCGGTTGAAGTGGTGGTAGTTGTAGTAGGAATAGTTGTGGTAGTGGTGGTAGGAATGGTTGAAGTGGTGGTAGTAGTGGTGGTAGGTTCTGTTGTAGTTGTAGTAATAGGAATGGTTGTGGTAGTAGGTATGGTTGAGGTGGTGATATTAGTTGAATCGGTAGTAGTGGTAGGAATGTTTGTGGTAGTGGCGGAGGTGGTAGTGGTACTGGTAGGGTCCGTTGTCGTGGGGGCTGTGGTAGTTGTGGTCGAATGGGAAGTGGTAGGCATAGTTGTAGTGGTTGTTGTGGGATCTGGCAGGGCATTAGTTGTTGACGATATGATTGTGATAGGGTTCAGATGAGTAGTGGTTGTAATAGGCTTGATGGTGGTTGTAGTTGTGGTAGGAGCGGTTGTGGTTGTTGTAGCAGTGGTTGTAGATGTGGTAGGAGTGGTTGTGGTTGTAGTTGTGGTAGGAGTGGTTGTAGTTGTGGTAGGAGTGGTTGTGGTTGTGGTAGTAGTTGTGGTAGGAGTGGTTGTGGTTGTGGTAGGAGTGGTTGTGGTTGTAGTTGTGGTAGGAGTGGTTGTGGTAGGAGTGGTTGTGGTTGGAGTGGTTGTGGTAGGAGTGGTCGTTGTAGAACTAGTTGTGATACTGGAGTCGGTTGTGGTTGTACTGGCTGTGGTAGTAGGTGTGGTCGTAAAGGTTGTG
This sequence comes from Paralithodes platypus, assembly GCA_032716605.1. Classification (NCBI taxonomy): domain Eukaryota; kingdom Metazoa; phylum Arthropoda; class Malacostraca; order Decapoda; family Lithodidae; genus Paralithodes; species Paralithodes platypus. Next base: position 23,929,818 of record CM064487.1, read on the forward strand.
GTACTAGAGACAGATGTGGTTGGCATGGTTGTGGTGGTACTGGTAGCTTCAGACGTGGTAGTAGAGGTAGTAGTAGCTGAAGTGGTAGATGTAGGAATGACAGACACTACAGTAGAAGTCGCTGAAGAGGGGTCCGTAGTAGTGGTGTCTCTTGTAGTAGTATCGGGAATGTCGGTAGTACTTGAAGTGGTCGCTGAAGGAGTAGCAGTAGAAGGGGAGGTGTTGAAGTGTCCTGTAGTAGTAATGTGCCCTTCAGTAGTGGATGTGGAGTTCCCAGACATGCCCTTTCCTCCCTCATTAGTCTTGATGAGGGTAGTGGCTTTGGGGTCGGGGTACAGCAGGGACTCAGGCTGGGTAGAGTCGCTCAGGTGACACGCTATCCCGTCTGGAAAGGTGAGAGAAGGAAGGATAAAGACAAGCAGTGGTTCATCCGGCAACATTCATCAGGTTTTTCTATTCGTCATTATCAGTATCATTATTATTATTAAGGGGGGATGGTTCACTTTTTGGTCGATTTTTTCAGAAATTAATTATTTTTCTAGTTTCCGCCCTAGACCTCCATCAAACTTTTAAAAAAACATTCATTAGATCCCCCTTCTAGATTAATTTGTACATTTTTCCGTAGAAAAATTACCCGGACAATGGCCGGTTCTTCCAAAATTACAATCGACATCTAAATATCATGAAAGGTCTTAATATTGACAAGGAAATGGGGCGTAAGATCTTGAAATCGACAAACTAATGGGGAAAACATCTTAAAATCTGAAAACTAATGGAGCTAAACATGAGGGAGAAGGGGATCTTGAAAAACGACCCATCTCCCCTTAACTTCTATATCTTTATCATGATTATTGTCATCACCAATATCTTTATTTTCCTTACTATTATTAATATCAAACTTAACATCACAATCATTATCTTCGTCTATGTCAACTGTATCAATATCCTCATTCTAATCGTCACCATCCCCATCATCATTATCCATAAGCAATATATTTGCATTTACGAAATAAGAAGGTAATCTTAATATGGTTTCGCATTTAAATATAACCAACATATATAAGTCTTTAATATTAGCGTGATCTATCTTAATATAAGTTTGATTTTGTTTCCTATATATAATACCAATATTGAATAATCGTATGCAGATAATATGAAGATTTGTAGGTACAGTATAGGAAGCATATATACTTATAGGTACAGTATAGGTAGCATATATATTTGTAGGTACAGTATAGGTAGCATATATATTTGTAGGTACAGTATAGGTAGCATATATATTGGTAGGTACAGTATAGGTAGCATATATATTTGTAGGTACATTATAGGTAGCATATATATTTGTAGGTACATTATAGGTAGCATATATATTTGTAGGTACAGTATAGGTAGCATATATATTTATAGGTACAGTATAGGTAGCATATATATTTGTAGGTACAGTATAGGTAGCATATATATTTGTAGGTACATTATAGGTAGCATATATATTTGTAGGTACAGTATAGGTAGCATATATATTTATAGGTACAGTATAGGTAGCATATATATTTGTAGGTACAGTATAGGTAGCATATATATTTGTAGGTACATTATAGGTAGCATATATATTTGTAGGTACATTATAGGTAGCATATATATTTATAGGTACAGTATAGGTAGCATATATATTTGTAGGTACAGTATAGGTAGCATATATATTTGTAGGTACATTATAGGTAGCATATATATTTGTAGGTACAGTATAGGTAGCATATATATATTTATAGGTACAGTATAGGTAGCATATATATTTGTAGGTACAGTATAGGTAGCATATATATTTGTAGGTACATTATAGGTAGCATATATATTTGTAGGTACAGTATAGGTAGCATATATATTTATAGGTACAGTATAGGTAGCATATATATTTGTAGGTACAGTATAGGTAGCATATATATTTGTAGGTACATTATAGGTAGCATATATATTTGTAGGTACATTATAGGTAGCATATATATTTATAGGTACAGTATAGGTAGCATATATATTTGTAGGTACAGTATAGGTAGCATATATATTTGTAGGTACAGTATAGGTAGCATATATATTTGTAGGTACAGTATAGGTAGCATATATATTTGTAGGTACAGTATAGGAAGCATATATACTTATAGGTACAGTATAGGTAGCATATATATTTGTAGGTACAGTATAGGTAGCATATATATTTGTAGGTACAGTATAGGTAGCATATATATTTGTAGGTACAGTATAGGTAGCATATATATTTGTAGGTACAGTATAGGTAGCATATATATTTGTAGGTACAGTATAGGTAGCATATATATTTGTAGGTACAGTATAGGTAGCATATATATTTGTAGGTACAGTATAGGTAGCATATATATTTGTAGGTACAGTATAGGTAGCATATATATTTGTAGGTACAGTATAGGTAGCATATATATTTGTAGGTACAGTATAGGTAGCATATATATTTGTAGGTACAGTATAGGTAACATATATATTTGTATTCAATATTCGTGTAATAATCGTGAGCCAAGTATTTTATTTGTTTTATCAAGGAAAATATGTCAATATTCTTCACACACACACACACACACACACACACACACACACACACACACACACACACACACACACACACACACACACACACACACACACACACAAATATTACCTGAAGTATTGAAGGCCGTGGCAGCTGTACAACTGGGGACGGTAAAGCAGAGGGCCCTACACCCACCTAAGAAAAATTGATTAGCTATAAACCACAAAAAAAAAAAAAAAAAAAACAAACATAAATAATAATAATAATAAAAATAAGATACAACAAAAATAAATGAAATAAAAGCAAAAGTTGGGATTGCTCATGATGCAAAGTTGTGTTTCCAGTTTTTCCATTATGACCTCGTCCGTTGTTTTATGCTGTAAATTACATAAATTCACGGACACCTCCCATATTTAATTATGCAAATACAGCTATGAAAACTGATTCATGAATGTGATTTTGCATGCATTATTTAAAAAAATATATATATATTTCAATGTCGATAAAATTACATACATGAATTAATCAGGATGATCATATTTGCATAAACAGAATCATAAAAAGCCCATAGAAATTTATGGGTGACTGCACTATATATAAGATTGTTTTTGTAGTTGAGTGTATAACCTTGCTCAAAAGTCACCCTTACTTATATATATATATATATATCTTTTTGTTTACATTACATTTGCTCTTTAGAAAGAAAAATAACAGCAAGGAAATCTATACAAAGTTATTATATGTAAGGTGTGTTCAGTGTTGTTGTAAAGTATGTTTGTCTGTATTTGTCTGTCTTGATAGCGTAATGCTTAGTGTGCGGAATTTCGGTGTGAGTATCCTAGGTCCAAGTCCTTGGAATACCAAATGTATTCATTACTTTCATTGATTTAATTAATTATGTTTATATGTAAGTTAATTGGTGGGTTGGTGAAAACCAATATGAATTTAGACAAGACAAATCTGAGGGTTTAATACGATTTGTTCAGCTTTGTTTTACACTCTAGAAAACAAGTCATGGCTCTTTTCGACCCCTCAAACTGCATAAATGAGCCTACACTCTGTATATATTAGGTAATGAATTGTGATTTGACTCAGTTCGGGATAGCTTGGAAAAGTTAAGAGCACGATTTATGTCCTATTGTGTACAAATGCGAAGGATGAGTATGTACATGAATACATGAGCTATTGAGAGCTTAGATCAGTATGTGGTGAGTATGAGTAGACCTATATTTGAGTGAATGTGGTGTTTAGTGCATAATTGGGAGGCATATAATAGCTATAGATTATGAATATTGAATATTAATAAGTTTTTTTTTTATTGTATATACATACAGATCAATAATATTCCGTTATTTTATGGTCACGGGGCAGACAATACTATTGCTAACATATAGTATCTTAACTTCAACGACCACAAACTTACCAGCGCGTCGATATTACTCGTTATATACGGCCTCAGTGTCGTATTCTAACAATATAATACAGCTTAACCCGTACAGCCCCAGCGACGCGCCTGACGCGTCGGCGATGTATGTAACGCACAGCCCCAGAGACGCGCCTGGCGCGTCACCCTAATTGCGCCGACCGTAACCTCAGGTGTAGCCACTCAAGAGGGCTCAGATTTGTATGGGAACTGTGTACGTATCCCACGCAACCGTGCCGATGGTTGAAAACTCTTAAAGTCCACGTGCGTGCGCGCGAGCTCGCAAAAACCTGTTTTTTGGGGATAATTGCCTTCAATTTTGTACTCTTATAAAATCCGTTTTCGGGGGCTCTGTAGGACCATTTTTTAAGCTTTTTGAGCGGTTTTTCGTGGTTTTTCCTTCATTCCTAACCCATTCGCTATTGTTTCTGGAATAAAACCATTTTTTGAAAACCGGCCGGGTTCTGGTGCGCAAACATTACAAAACTAGCCGGGGCTCCACGGGTTAATAAACAGTAATATTGAATAAGTTCTTCGACAGTAATCATTTACGGTATTTTACTGTTTATTGTACGGATACATTCTACAGTGAAGTACATTATATACATACACGTGTGTATACATGTCTGTGCATGAGTACGTGGTATTATGTAAGTGTACTGTATATGGGCAGAGAGTGAGAGAGGGAGAAGGGGAGGGGGAGAGGGAGAGGGGGAGGGTGAGAGCTTAAGTGTTCTGTTTAAATGACCAATGCTTATAATATGATGTTCTTAATCAGGGAGTGCGTATTTAATATTCAATGCGAATGAAATCGAAAGCCAAGTTCATTCACGTCAAACCGTGTCCCCGGTGTAAATCTGTTAACATAAGCAGCCATGACAGTTAAGGGAAATCACCGTTTTTTTTTTTTTATCCTTCTCTCCTTTTCTCTCTTTCCCTGTCTTGTATCCATTTGACCCCATTCAGCCAACTGTTGTAAGACGTTTATCCCCATCCAGGTGTCGATTTCTTCCTTTCGAGCCAGCATTGTATGGAGAAAGCCGGCTTCGCCGGAGAAATTTTTCTATCGAAAAATTTACAAATTTAGCTTGCTGTCAAAATAAAAATATATATATGCTGGCTCGCTACAGCTCGCCAGGAAAATATTGACACCTCGATAGGGGTAAACGTCTTAAAACAGTAGGCTGAATGGGGCCGAATGGATACAAGCCAAAGAGAGCAGAAGAGAAAGAGAAAAAAAGCGAGGTGGGCTCCCTTAAGACCAATGGATATAAAACAATGATATATACTATACCATTCATTATAAGCATGACTATAGCCCCGCCTCTCACTCTGACATACACATCAATACATCGCCATTCAGACATATGCGGTACAATCGGAAAATAATCACCATTCTTTGGTCAGCTTCCACAGGGGATTTATGTTCTGTCAGCCAAAGAAACTCAACGTTGAGCTATATATATATGTAGATTATATTGGTTGGTGTATGTAGTTCGTGATGTTGAGTATATGTACAGTATATTGTGGTGCGATGTATATTTGAATTATGGAGCTATGTGTAGATTGTGGTTATGTGCATATTTAAACAATAGGAATGTTCATAAACAGGAATTGGTGCTATTGACGTGTAGATTATGGTGCACTGTATAATTATGCACTATCAATATTATTTACTATAGCCAAGAAACAGCCAAAATGGTATATTTAGCATGGTGTGGACAACTTAAATATAACTACATTTGTAAGGATTTTTACATTAACTTCTGAGCAGTGTATTGATTTAATGTTACTAACTTTTTGCTCTAAACTGTCGTGTACTTCAAACATTAAATAACCTCTTTCTATATATATTGTTGTCTGACCCAGTTTAAGTATGTGCATAACACAACATTTAATCAAGTCGCTGGGCTGCAGATTGAACACAGCTTCAGGTACAGTATGTTAAATTCACTTTGCGAAGTTGACCGAATAAATATATACACCATTTGAGCAATAGTACTTTAATTTTGACCGAGGTCAATTATTAAACATTGCATCAATGTGTGTATCATAGGGGCTATAATATGCTTCATATTATATATATATATATCCAGAAGCTGGGTGTGCTCAACCGCTTTAGGGGGGGTTCTTTACCCCTGCACAGCTTCTTGCTCTGTACACGGGCATAGTGCGTCCTTGTATTGAGTATTGTTCACATTTGTGGGGAGGTTCCTCTCACACCACTCTCCTAGACAAAGTTGAAAGGAAGGCCTTTCGTATCATTAACTCCCGTCCACTCACCAACTCTCTGCAATCTCTCTCTCTCCGCCGCAATGTTGCATCTCTCTCGCTATTCTATCGCTACTATAATAATCAGTGTTCCTCAGAGCTTTCCCAGTGTATACCACCTCCTTTACGTAGGGCACGTGCTACCCGTCTTGCAACTCAATCCCACCCCTACTCTGTGCAACTCTCCAACCCGAGAGTGAAACGTTACTCTCAGTCTTTCTTCTACTCAACAGCTGAGCTCTGGAACTCTCTCCCAGAATCAGTCTTTCCCTCTTCCTATGACTTAAATTGCTTCAAACTCCGTGTGTCCAGGCATTTTGGTTCGAACGTCCCTTGATTTTGGCCCTGTCACTCTCTCAACTATGGGGGAGGCACTCGCTATAGGCAGTTCTGCCTTTTGCCTCCCTCAATCACATAGAAAAAAAAAATATATATATATATTGAGTATATATCACAAATATACGTGAGCCACTAAATGTGTCCAAGCTCTCAGTGGGGTTCGAACCGTCGACCGTCAGACGATAGCCGACGCTTTGGACTGCCGTGGTGTAGTTGATTAAGCGTCGGCTATCGTCTGACGGTCGACGGTTAGAACCCCCACTGAGGGCTTGGAAATATATATATATATATATATATATATATATATATATATATATATATATATATATAAGAATAGCTTTAACATCTCTGTTTGCTGGTTCCACTGAGCACAGCTTGCCATGAACTAGCTTACACTCCGGCAATGGGACCAGAACTTCCTTGATCAACTACAAAGTACTGAAATTTTACATAAAGGCCAATATAGTCCATGAGCCAGGCCAGATATCGGTACCACCTGGGGTGACTAAACACGAATGGTACTAAAATGTTTATAGAGTGACTGTAAGTACATTAAGATATGATAGCCTTCTCGCACTGGTAGCTTAGTCTAATTTTTTTGATGCAATAGGGGCGCTACCCAAAAATAAAGATTTTTAGCGTGATGCTCGGCGTTTTCCTCATTTTCTTTAAAATCCATCACACAATCATCGCGAAACTTTGAACACCTATGTAGAATTATATTCTCTACCAGAGTTGTTCCTAGGTATTTTTCAAATTTCCTCATATTTCGGAATATACTCTATATTTTGGGTATTTTCCTCTAAATCTAGAATAAATCCTTAAATATGGGGAACATTGAAAAATATATTCTAACAGCTCTTGTAGCTTATTTGATTCTCTACAAGAATTATTCCGATGTGTATTTCAAGTTTCTCCATATTTAGGGGTTTATTTCATATTTGGGGATTTTTTGTTATATTTTGGGGATAATTTATTATTGGAAGGAGCAAACATATGTAGAGTGGTTTCCATGTAATGTGTTTGTTTGTTCATGGTTTAATGGTGATATTTTTTGCAGGTGTGTGTCGACTGTTTGACGGCAGGATGGAACCATCTGCGAGGAAGAGAGCACGGATCGACTGTATCATCCACTGCTCTGATGATGACAGCGATGCTCTGGTGTCACCACAGGATTTGGACTCCTGGAACACATTGCTCAGGGCTGCAGAAATCAGGCAGCATGATCCAGTCCTGGAAGCAGCCAAGGGCCTTGAAGAAGGAGGAATACCACACATACATTATCACCGTAAATGTCGTAGTCTCTTTACAATGAAGAAGTCACTGGATTCTATCCTTGCCAAGGGTGTCAAGATAGAATCAGCAAGCGTCGACCCAAGGAGGAGGGCATCAAGGGATGCCCCTAGTACTAGCAGGTGTATGCCAAAGTATGTATCTTCTGCGAGAAGTCAAGCAAGTACATAAAAACAACAAAGACAAGGGAGCCACTCATACAGTGTGTTGAGCTACGAGCAGATGAGAAGATTCGCAGAGCAGCAATAAGGAAACTCAACCAGAGAATCCTTGGTTTAGTTAGCAGAGACCTTGTTGCTGCAGAGGGTCACTACCACAAGTCGTGCTACAAACTCTTCACAAAAGATGATTTCCCAGCGGCCGCCAGGTCGGGTGCAGGTGAAAATCAGGAAGAAAGCGAGGAAGCACGCTACGAAGAGGTTGAGACAGAAACCCTCGAGGAACTCTGCTTGTATATAAGGACCAAATTATTCCCCAACCCAGAGGTACTGCCTATGACAAACCTCACATCTAGGCTTGAGAGATCCATGATGTCCCGTGGTATTATCCAACTGAAACCAGCGACAAAGAAACATGTTCGCCGAAAGATTGAAACCGAGTTTGGAGAATCACTACGCTTTGTCCCAGATGAGAAAGGAAAGCTTCTAATCTATCCACGCAGCCTCTCAATGGACGACCTTGCCCGGCAAGCACACAAAATGGCAAAAGACCTGCAAGAAGCAAGAGCAGCTAACTCTGAAGATGTCTTAACCAAAGCAGGAATGCAGCTGAGGAATGAGATCAATAAACAAGATGTGAGTCAGCCATGGCCTCCCGATACAGATCAGAATGTCATTCCTGCAGCAGTCACTCAATTCCTGCACACCCTGCTGACAGGAGAGTGTGAGTGTGAAACTCCCTCTGAAAGAGCTCAACGTCTTGCCACTTCCTTTGGCAGTGACTTGGTCTTTGCTGTTACCAGTGGCAAGACAAAACCACCCAAGCACGTACTGCTGACCAATGCTGTAAAGTCTTTGACAGGAAACACAGAACTGATCTGAACTCTGAATCGTCTTGGTCACTGTGTGTCTTACTCAATGTTTGAGGAGATCGATACAGCCCTTTGTATCCAGAAGCTGGAATGCTCAAAGGATGACATTCCACTGCCAGCAAACATCTACCCTGGTGTGTTCACAACCCGGGCCTGGGATAACATTGACCGACTTGAAGAGACCCTAAGTGGAGCAGGTACTTCTCATAGAGTCAATGGCATTGCTGTCCAGTCCAAGGTTGCAGGCTCTGTGCCAGAGAAAGTCCTGCCAGAGATTACCAAGTCCAAGATAAGAAGCATCACTCAGACATCATCAATGCTGCCAATATACAATGTTGGGCGGCGGGCAGGGCCACCTAGGATTGAGACTGCGTATGTCGACACTACCAAGGAAGTCCAGGATTCAAAGACAAAGAACCATATCTGGCTTCTTACTCGAATGTCAGACCATGAGGACCAGTCCATCAGCAGTTGGACTGGGTTCAACATCAAAATGCGCAGAGACATTGCAGTGGTTCAGGACACTGTAAGCTACCTGCCCACTATCAATGCTCCCGCAACAGAAATGTCCACCGTTAATGAAATCTTGGAACAAACGCATGCTATCATGCAGTCCTTACAGCTTAACAAGATTGTGTGCGTGTTTGATCAAGCACTCTATGCCAAAGCTGCCGAAGTTATCTGGAAACAAGAGAAGTTCAAGAACATTATCATCAGGATGGGCGTCTTCCACACAATCTGTAATCTCATCTCCACCATAGGAAAGAGGTTTCAAGATGCAGGTCTTAGAGATCTGTGTGTGGAATCAGGTATCATCGCAGAAGGATCAGTGTCAGGAGTGATGAACGGCAAGAGGTACAACAGAGCAGTGAGACTACACAAGCTCGTGTATGAAGCACTGATGAGGCTTGCATGGAAAGGCTTCCTTTCATGGCTAGAAGAAAAACCATTCAAGGGACATACACCATCTAGATGAAACACTGAAGGACATCAACAGCTTTCACAGCAATGTGTCTCAGGGACTCTTTCAAGAGCTGATGGAGAGTGAATCATGCACACATATCATGAAGCTTTTCCAAGTTTATCTTGAGACCCTCAGAGATGAACACAACCTCTCAGCATTCTGGATGTCATACCTGGACATGGTTGAGATCATGCTGGACTTAATTCGAGCCTCCAGAGAAGGCAACTGGATGCTCCACCTAGGAGCAATCCGACAGATGATACCGTGGTGTTTTGCCTATGACAAAGTGAACTATGCCCGGTTCCTAACCTACTACTATGCCTTGATGTCTCGACTGCCCATTGAACACCCAGAGGTCCATGAACACTTCATGCAAGGTGGCTTTTCGGTCCAGATCGGTAGCAAGAATCCCTTTGGACGGATCCCTGTGGACCAGACAATCGAAGAGACGATCAACAAAGACACCCAGACACCAGGGGGCACAAAAGGCTTCAGCCTGAAAGGCGGAGCTGTCGCCAGGTACTACCTGACATCGGAGTATCGCAGCAGGTACTTAAGGCAGCTCAGGACTATGGTAGTAGGCCAAAAGTATACTGACTTCAGCCACCCAGACCTACAGATGCCCAGGATTAGAAGAGATGAGGCCGATGTCCAATCTTTAGTTCAACTGATGGAGACCAGCTGGTTGAACCCCTTCAACGCAGAGCAAGAAGATCTTGTCAGTTTGTCAACTGCGACTATGGCACCACCAGAAGTTGTCAAAGACCTTCTAGGGGCCTACAGAATAGGAGAGGATGCATATCAAGCCTTCAAGGAAGAGCGCCTGGAGATCGATACGCCAACTATACAGTTTCATGACACGATGACGAAGACGAAACTGAGAACGTTCACTAACATCAGAATGAAGCCACGCTCACAAGACCATGCCAAGGAGGTTATCTTAAAGGCTGACAGGAACCTATTTGGCCAGATGATCCTTGTTGCCGAGAACAGAAAGCTCAAAATGAGTGATGTCTTGGCTCATCCCCTGGGGCCTTTGCCTTGGGCACTTGCCAGCGGTGATGGGTCTCTCCGCAAGACCAACAAGGCTGCCCTCGCAAAGGAGTTAGAGAGGAATGTTTCTCCTGCAGAAGTGATACCCGAGCCCTCTGCTACCATAATTGATGGGATGAGCCTGGTCCACAAACTGAAGGGAAACGACAAAACTTTTTCACAGCTTGCAGGTACAGCACTGAGTCACGCTGTTCATGAAGGTGCTAAGAGCAGGCGCATTGATGTTGTGTTTGATATCTACAAGGAGACATCCATCAAGGATGCAGAACGAGCCAAAAGAAGTGCAGGCACAGGAATTCATTTCAAGAACATTCAACCTGGGCACAACATCCAGCAGTGGAGAAAGTTACTCGGTAGTTCCTCCAACAAGGCAAGTCTTATCAAGTTCTTGGTAGAAGAATGGAAGGCACCACAGCACAGGGAGAAGCTCAAGGACAAGGAGCTGTATGTCACATGTGAGCAGCGCTGCTTCAAGATCACCAAAGAGCAGTGGGAAGAGGCTCCTGAGCTTAAGTCAACTCAAGAAGAAGCAGACACACGCCTTCTTCTCCATGCACTTCATGCAGCAGAATCTGGGAACAAGTCTGTCATCATCACTGCAGAAGATACAGACGTCATGGTGTTGTGTCTTGGCATGTGCCACAAGATCCCATCCCATCTGTTTCCAGAAGTGCGGGACGAAGAACCGGACAAGATTCCTGGATATCACCACACTGAGCCGCACACTGGGAGGCAGCGTGTGTGATTCATTGATTGGTATGCATGCCTTTACAGGCTGTGATACCGTCAGTGCATTCGCTGGCCGAGGGAAGATGACGACACTCAAGCAGGTGAAGATGGACAAGACATACCAGCATGCTTTTCACGAACTTGGACGCTCATGGGAAGTGTCTCCTGAACTCTTTGAGAAGCTACAGGAAATCACCTGCCACATGTACCTACCATCTACCCACACAACTAAGGTAAACAAGCTTCGGTATGAGCTGTTCTGTGCAAGACGTGGAGAGGTAGAGTCAAGTCAACTCCCTCCTTGTGAGGACTGCCTCTTCATGCATGCACTGCGTGCAAACTACCAGGCTGCGATCTGGAGGAGAAGTCTTCAGAGCCAGCCATTTGTTGCGAACCCAACAGACTGCGGTTGGATGACAGATGAGGACGGTAAGCTTGCCGTCAACTGGATGCGAGGCTCACCAGCACCAGATGCTGTTATGCAGCTACTGTCTTGCAAGTGTGTGCGGTCATGCGAACTCCTAAGTGTACTTGCCTCAGCAATGGTCTAAAATGCACGGACATGTGCAGGTTACAGACATGTCAGAACAAGGCTATTGAAGAAGAGCCGGTGGCACAACAGTCAGATTCCGAGTCTGACGTAGATGATATTTAGGAGTAGTAATTTGCCATAATAGTATGTACAAGCCCATGGCATGCTTAGTGTGTATTTACAGGACTTGTATTAAATGTGACAATTACTATATGCATTTTGTTGACATTTAGGCATTCCTGTCCCCAAATTTGACATTTTAAAAAATTTCGGAATTTTCGGTAGGGTATGTCTATTCAAGAAGTGATAACGACCATTAAGCTACCAATGTGCAAGGGCTATCATATCAAAACATAAACTAGAGACATGTAGCAAGCTAAAAACACCTAAGAGAATTAGTCACCCCGGGTGGTACCGATATCCCAAAATTCGGGTCTTGGCTCATGGACTAATATGAGACATGTTTGTAAATAGGCCAGATGTGTCATTTTTGCAAAAAGGCTATGTTTTTGGTCATCTTGTAAATAGATTGATCATTTTATAAATAGGCTTATTTTGCAAAAAAAAAACGTAACATATACAGTATATGCAGTATATAGTGAAAGCTAAAATTAGTGTACCATATAATTCGTTTGAAATTCAAACTGCGATAAGCTGTATGAATCATTTTTGACAAAATACTATTCATAGAAAATCAACTATTAGAAGGGACTTAATTCTTGTTTTATTCTCTTCCTCATACAACGAGTTATGCATGAAATTATAATTCAAAGCTCTAAAACACCTTATTTATATATATTTGTTTTTGGGGGAGGGGGAGCAAAACTTACTTGACTAAACCGGGTTTATGTTGGCACAAAGAAACAGGATACTGTCATCTCCCACCCCTCCCCTGTTATTGTTTCATATTATAAATGCATCGGTATAATAATAATAATGTTTACACCGACTCCACCAGGCCAGATAACCCACCTGCCACATGTTCCAAAGGTAAAAAAAGCGGAAATATGCGTCAAAATAATGTACTCTTTACAATACTCTTTACACTGACACACAGACACACACATTTACCTATTATACAATACTCACAGAGGTTAGGTGCGTGCATTGTCCGCGTGATGGAGGAGGAAGGCAGGGCTAAGTTATGCTGAACCCCAATGGTGCCAGCGCCTTCTATTCCTCCAGTCATCAGGGACAGTGCCACCAAGAGAAGGAAGCAAAGATGGTCTCGCAGATGATGTCGTGGAGGCCGATGTAGTAGCAATGATCGATATCCTGGCTCCATCGTTAGATACTTCTGTCTATATTTTGGATAGTTGGGGAATTGACAGTCAGTGTAATCTATTTTCAAGCACACACACACACACTCTCTCTCTCTCTCTCTCTCTCTCTCTTTACTAACTACAACAACATTACTCATTGCCTTTGATAAAATAAAAACTAAATCCTCTCAGCGCAGTAGTTTGGGTTATCACAGGTCACACGTTGACTATTGTATAGTCTTTAAGGGGAGATGGGGCGTTTTTCTGGTCCCCTTTCTCCCTCGTGCTAAGCCCCATTTGTTTGAGATTATATGACGTTCAGCCCATTAGTTTGGCGATTTTAACACATTTCGCCCCATTTCGTTGTCAATTTTAAGACCTTTTGTGCCATTTAGCTGTCGATTTGTTTCCTGGCGAACTATAGCGAGCCTGGAAATTTAAGAGGAAATGGCCTTTGGCCGGGACATTTTTCTACTGAAAATTTTTAAAAATTATCTTGAAGGGGGGTCTAGGGGTGTTTTTCTAAGTTTGATGGAGGTCTAGCGGGGAAACTAAGAAATAAAGGAATATTAATGAATTAATCGACCAAAAATACCGCCCAGCTCCCCTTAATTCTCCACACTTACTCCGCTATCTACATGTTTTAACCTTTCCATCCGATGACGTTCATGTGTGCTCTATATGTTCTTCCTCCATGCTATTTTACTGAGGGGCCCACCTCGTTTTTTTTTCTTCTCTCTCTCCCTCCCTCTCGCTCTGGGTCTTATTCATTCGGCCCCATTCAGCCAACTGTTTTAAGACGTTTACCCCCATCCATGTGTCTATTTTTTCCTAGTGAGCGGTAGCGAACCGGCATACAGTATATTTGTATATGTTTTAGACAGCAGGGTAAATTTGTAAATTTTTCGATAGGAAAATGTGTCCGGCGAAGCCGGATTTCTCCATACAATGCTGGCTCGCTAGCGCTGGCCAGGAAGAAATCTACACCTGAATGGGGATAAACGTCTTAAAAGAGCAGGCTGAATGGGGCCGAATGGATACAAGCCAGAGAAAGAGTGAAAAAGAGAGAAAAAAAGCAGGTCACTCCCCTTATAAAGGCCCTTTAGGAATCATAATGTTAAATGCTAAGTCAAGTAACCCCCTACTTCTTACAAATACATCCTAAAATGAATAAAATAAGTCGCTAACTTGAAAGAACAATTGACGTCATCTGATTGAAACGGTTATAATCTTTTTAATGTAATTATCGAAATCTGAGATGTATAAGTATTAACTTCCCAATAATGCATGCTACACTTCATCAGTCATAAATATTTACTTGTGTCGTTCCCAATATGCTAAACAGACTTTTGCCTATATTTTTATGCAATTTGTTTTTTGTTTTGTTTTTTGTGCTGCATTTACATTTGTTTATTATACCGTGTTAGTACATTTATTATACCGTGTTAGTACATTTATTTCGTAGTGGAAATTACGCTAATATAAGTGCACAGTATGTTTCCTAATAGTTTAACATTGTATATGGTTAATCTACTTTAAATTTGCACTCTAATTAACAGAAATGAGTAGTCTACATACCAAAACTCAAGATGTAGGCCTATTTCGCTCGATGAACCGAACGAGTGAAGGCGAGTGGAAGCCAACGAGTGATAAGAGGATGAGCGAGTTTATACCGACACTCAGTAAAAATTTCGCTCGATGAACCAAACGAGTGAAGGCGAGTGGAGGCCAACGAGTGATAAGCGGACGAGCGAGTTATAGTAAGTGTGAATCAGACGAGTGAGAGAGGACGATTGAATTAGGCGAGTGTTGATGTCTTAGGCGGAGAAGCGGATTGATTGAGTTCTACTAATCGAAGTGTGCTCCCCCCCCCCCCTGCAACAACACGCATGCGCTAACCCTTACTGTACCGGTGACGTCTCTTTGATTTGATCTCAGCTACATTTAGACGATTTTAGAAAGCTTAGGATGGATGTATGGTAGCTCAAAGGATTAACCCCTTCTGTACCGGTGACGTATTTCATTTCAGCTAGTATTAGACGATTATATTCCAGCAATTTACAGGCTTCGGACTACCACAGATCCTTCTTAGACTGCACAACATCGTCTAAATACAGCTACAATAAACTTAAAAATACGTCACCGGTACTGTATGGGTCAATAATATGTTCATCCACACAGCTCGATATACGGGCATATTGCATTGACGTCATCATTAACCCCTTCTGTACCGGCGACGTCTTTTTAACTTTATTTTGGCTACTATTAGACGATCTTATTCATTTTTCTTAAGAGCCTCCAACAATTAACAGGCTTCGAACTATCTCACTTAATTCTTTTTACCACCACAGATCCTTCTTAATCTGCACAAAATCATCTAAATATAGCTAGAGTAAAATTAAAAAGACGTTGCGGTACAGAAGGGGTTGAAGTCTAGTATGGTCTTTGGGTGGCAAGATGAAAGTTGAAGATGGAGGTCGTTCAGAGCAGTCAGAGTTGATGATGAACGCACACCATAATATATCGTTCACCATCAGAAATTATACACTTAAGAGGAGACACCGTTTTTTTTTTTTTTTTTCTATTAATTCAGATGTTCCTTAGTTTTCTCGCTAGACTTCCATCAAGCTTAGAAAAACACCCCTAGACCCCCTTCAAGATAAATTTGTAAATTTTTTAGTAGAAAAATTTCCCGGCCTCTTAAAATTTCAGGCTCGCTGTCGCTCGCCAGCAATTAATCGACACCTAAATGGTACGAAAGGTCTTAAAATTGACAACGAAATGGGCCGAACGTCTTATAATCTAAAAAAAAAAATGGGGCTAAACACGAGGGAGAAGGAGGGTCCAGACCGCCTCCCCCTTAACACACTCGATTAAATATCTCAACCAATCTTAACGCCTCCCTCCCAAAACTTGATGACGTTTTTTGTTTATCAATCTACAGTAGCTACAGCTGTTGGTGTATCGCTGAAAAGGGAGGGAATTGAGTGGAAGCTACCTATACTGCTGTTTGCGGATGATACAGTTCTGATGAGTGATAATGAATGGGAGTTGCAGGGTCTGGTAAATGAGTTTGGAACAGTGTGCGAAAAACGGAATTTGAAGGTAAATACGGGGAAGAGCAAGGTTATGGTCTTCGAAAGGGGTGAAGTCACAGAGTGTGAGGTGAAGCTGAACGGTCAGGCTATGGAGATCGTCAACTCTTTTAAGTATCTGGGCAGTGTGTTGAGTAAAGATGGGACTATGGATGAAGAAGTGCGGGAGAGGGTACAACGGGAAGAGGGTTGTAGGAACGCTAAAAGCAGTAACAAGAAATAGGGTGGTCAGTATGGAAGTGAAGAAGTCCTTGCATGACAGTGTGGTAATCCCGACACTGACTTACGGAAGCGAAGCATGGACGTTGGTTGAGAGACTCAGACCAAGAGTGAGAGCAGTGGAAATGAATTACTTAAGGAGTGCGTGCGGAGTTACATGGAGGGATAGACAGACTAATGAGGAAGTATGAAGGAGGTGTGGTGTGGAGGTAGATGTGCTGGAAAGTGTGAAAAGGAACAACTTGAGATGGTTCGGCCATATGGAACGTATGGAAAGCGAGAGAATGACTAAGAGGATGTACGAGAGCGAGGTGGAGGGACAGAGAGGGAGCGGTAGACCGAATATGAGGTGGAAGGATGGAGTGAGGAAGTACATGAACGAGGGCGGTGCTGGTTGGGGGGAGGGGCGTCGACTGACTGGGGACAGAGGTGCATGGGGGCGGTTCGTTCGTGGCCACAGAGGTGCATGGGGGCGGTTCGTTCGTGGCCA
>CM064487.1:23947174-23999674 GCA_032716605.1 Paralithodes platypus
GTGTAATGGTTTAGATGCTTATGTTCTGGGGTGTGGTGTCCCGAATTCGAATCCCGGGAGAAAGAATCAGATGCTTAATTTACTGTATGCAAGTGCATTGGGGTTGGTAATGGAGGATTAGTTAACGTGGCACCAATTATAATTTGATGACTAAATTTGCACTTATTGCAGAACGCCATCTACAACAAGAATCGTGTGTTCCCAAATCCTGAAATTAAGTGTCCGAATTGTTACGATTACTATACAAATAGTATGCGACCCAGTTGTGTTATACACTGTGTGCTATTTGCGGGGGTTAGTGCTTGTTTTTTGGTCTCCATATTTATCTATTAGTATGTTTATCTATTAGTATGGTTTATCTATTAGTATGTTTAATCTATTAGTATGTTTATCGCTTAGTATGTTTATCTATTAGTTATATTTATCTATTAGTATGTTTATCTAGTTAGTATGTTATTCTATTAGTATGTTTATGATTAGTATGTTTATCTATTTAGTATGTTTGTGAATTTCCTCGCTAGACCTCCATCAAGCTTAACAAAACCACACCCTAGACCTCCTTTCAAGCTAAGTGTGTACCTGTTTCGTGTCTAGAAAAAGATCCCGGCCGAAGGCCGGTTTCTTCTAAAATCAAACAGGCTCGCTTATCGCTTGCCCAGGAAAAAATCGACACCTAAAAGGAAACGAAAGGTCTTTAATATTGACAAAGACATGGAGCGAAAGGTCTCAAAAATTGTAGGACGTTACTAATGGAAACAAGAAACGTACTACAATCGCAAAACTAATATGCTACACCATGAGGGAAAGTGAGGTCCATTAAAAGAGACTACCTCCCCCTTAACACACACAAACTTTACAGTGTAGAGATTATGTCACCCTTCTATGGCTTGTCCCATACTTATGTTTCTAGTTGCTTTCAATTGTCAAGTGGGTCTGCATTTATTTTTCAACCTCTGTTTCTCATGGGTTTGTCCCTGTGTTTGTTTTTGTTTTTGTTATCATTTATTGATCTTGTACTTCCAGACATCAGCCGTTTATTATTTGGAGTATGGGCCATGTTTCTTTGCTGTTGTAATTGCCAATGTAATTATTACTTTATTACAGTAATTATTGCGTGCCTATTACATCTGTGACAGTATAATATAGTGTGCTCTTCTCTCTCTCTCTCTGCTCTCTCTCTCTCTCTCTCTCTGCTCTCTCTCTCTCTCTCTCTCTCTCTCTCTCTCTCTCTCTCTCTCTATCTTTTCTTATCTCTCTTCTCGCTCTCTCTCTCTCTCTCTCATCTCTCTCTCTCTCTCTCTCTCTTGTTTATGACCTGTACATTTACTCTGTGCCCTTTACCTCCGCTCCTACTACTACTACGATTTTTATTTTTATTTAATATTGTTCATACATTTATTTACAAGGCATCAGATATTACTATTCAACACCATGCAACTTCAAATCCAGTCTCCTTCCTATGCGACCCTCTGCCACTGCTGCCTCGTTAGTCCACTATACCACCGTCGATGGTTGTGATGCAGGACAGTCTTGTTCCCCGCAGGACATAGTAGTGCTGATCTGGGAGCAAACGAGAAAGATAAGGGAAAGATAGACAGGCAACCTAATCCAGGACTACAAACGTGGCTCCTGGGCTGTTTATTCTTCTCTGCGGATGATCTCTGGCAAGACCTTCCTTGAATAGAAAGAGGGACTGGGCCCTAGGTCCCATCCCTCCAGATGTGGTGGAAGACTAGTGGGGTAAAGATGCCTGTTCCATGTTCGATATTTTAAAGATCCTTTTCACCATATATGCCCTGACCTTCTCTTGTTCATTCCTCTTGTGTTGCAGTCTCCAGAGAGAGCCCGCTGTAAGCTATGGGCCATTGGAGGTCAAATATTCTTACGTCAAAGAACGCTCGCTGTGCTCTTGTCCAAAAAACTTCTTGCACTAACGTCCACTCGTGCTTGCGTTGGATGTGTTGGCCGTCCTGTGCTGCAAGATCTCTCCCTCCAAGGGGAATATGGAGTGATGGTTCGTGAACCACATCTCGAACACCTCCCTGAGGCATGTCAGCCGGTTACATCTCTTACTTCATCGTGCCTGATGCTGATTAATCCTCCCTTCTTACATATTCATGCCTGTGGTCTGCCATCGTTGTTGATTCCACAAACGCATCGATCGGGGCAGTCCTTCAAATCGGCCAATCATAAATCAGTGCAATAGCATCATTAAATTCTTGTTTGTTTAGATGAGAGCCTTTTGCCCCTTGATTGGTAGTGTTGTCAGCCAATTTGAAAGCACCCGTTTCTGGTGCTATTGGTACTTTTCTTGTTAGTCTCGGGGGAAAGTTAAAAGTGTTCGCATCAATTGTGCCAGGTCATTTTTTCTGTGAGTTTTGCCTCTCTCTGACGTGATTGGCTTTCATGTTGTAGATTGTCCACTGGTCCACTTCGCCGGCTCAGGATCTTGCGCTCCGATGCGTTCAGTGAGAGATTTCTGTTATCTTTACTGAGTTCTGTGTGTTCCGTTGTCGCCCTCCTCACCGGATTGAGGATTCCAAGCCCTCCTAAACCTAGGAGGAAGTGCGGAAGCAACTCCCTCTCGTGTAAGTCATTTGGGTGTTGGGTCGGGAATTCATCCAAGCTGGGATGAGTTTGTCTCTGATGGCATCTTCTAGCGGTTGACGGTTGTTGGAACCCACGTTTGGAATGGTACGCATCAAGTAGGTCCAGCGGTGTTTGACCCCATTTATGTGAATGCCGAATATGCAGCCTGTGGTTCCGTCTTTGCCATTTTGGCTAGTATTCTATTTCGTTTACCCCACTCTCTGACCTTTCTCTATCCATGTATTGCTTCTTGAAACTCTTCTGTGCCAATCACTGCCCCTAGATTATGCTGGTCCGTCCTTTGTTACTGACCCACTTCACTACCGTTGAAAAGCTTCTAAGGCATTTTCGTAAGGTTCTGGTTGTTACTATCAGTATAGACTTACTAGCATTTGGAAAGTATCCTATGTCTGGTCCCACTTGTGATACTTGCTTCCACCAGCTCTTGAGATCGTTGACTTTCCATGATCCATGTGAGGGATCATCTGCATAGGACCCGATACTACTTACTACCCCCACTCCTCCTCTCCCCTCGCCAACCACACACCTTATCATACACTTAAGGAACGTTTTTAGTTTAATCTATCTCCCCTCACTTTCACTTACATTACTTAACGAAAGAGATGAGAGAGATAGAGAGAATGTGTGGTGTGTGTGTGTGTGTGTGTGTGTGTGTGTGTGTGTGTGTGTGTGTGTGTGGCGCGCGGCGCGCGCTGGAAGTATTTAATTACACAAGGCCCAAGAGATTCCTTCTCCTTGGTCCATTGCAGGTCTGATGAAAATGGCATGTATATAATAATATATAGAAATTTTTTTTTTTTTTTGTTTTTCATTGTGTACGGTTAATTGTTTACAAATATTCAATTATGACATTGTAAATTATTAACACACACCACACACACACACACACACACACACCACACAGACACCACAACGAAGAGTCGAGAAAAAGAGATACGTATGGTCATGGGGGGAGAAGACTTTGTCCTAAATATTACTATCCTTTATTCGGTCGTTACCGAGAAACATTCGATGGCTTTAGCAGGTGCTGCACTGACGTCTACTCTAAACCCCTTTGCCTTTGACTTTACCTTACCTTACCTGACATTAACCTTACTTTACCTTACTTTACCTTACCTTAACGGACATTTACCTTACTTTACCTAAAAATGTCCTGTCTTAGCAGGTTGCACTACCATCTTACTCTATCTTACCTTACCTTTCTTTACATTACCCTTACTTTACGTAACATTACCTTACCTTAACTTAGTTTAACTTACCTTTACATAAACCTTACTTTACGTTATATATTACCGTTACCTTACTTTCCCTTACTCTTATTTTCCCTTAACTTACCCTACCTACCCTACCACTACCTTACCTTATCCCTATCCATACCCAACTCTGCCCAACCCCTACCCGAACCCTACCCTACCCTACCTACCTTACCCTTACCACTACCATACCCAAACCCTCTGCCCAAACCCTACCCTACCCACTTACCCTACTAGAACACTGATTCTAAGTACAAGACAATTCTAGTACCAATAATATGCTTGCCTAGATACCTCATTTTATAACTACTAATCATTTATATTGGGATTTAGTTTTCTTAAAGTTAAATTAAAGGGAGATGGGCCGGTTTTCTGGACCCCTTTCTCCCTCGTATTTAGCCCCAATAGTTTGACATTTTTAAGACGTTCGGTCCATTAGTTTGGCGATTTTAACACCCTTCACCACATTTGTTGTCAATACTGGACATATTGTGAGCTTTTGCAATACTCTCCCTGGTACATCATAAACACATTATATCATTCACAAAACTCGTTATTTTTGTTGGTGTAATCCCATACCTCTTTATCACCTTCATCTTACCTGTTCCCTCTCTCATTAATGTCTTATCGCCTCTTCTTTATCATGTCAGCTGTTCCCTCCTCTTTCTCCTCGCCACTCGCACTACACAATAAAAAGATCATCACACAAGGAGGAGAAGAAAACTTGGTATATATGTGTTTGTGTGTGTGACAGAAGCGAGATCCACCTGCCTTGCTAGATCAGACGGCACTGTATCTGAGAAGTGTGGTGAGGTTTAGTAATAAGAATGCAGTATTGTGGACAACAAAGAATGTAATATGATTTTAACAATACTCAGGAAGCTACCACTATTAGTACTACTACTACTTGTGTTTTAGAAAGAGAGGTCCATGATGTACTATCCTTGTGTTATGGAAAGCCTAATATCCAATAAACAAAATATGTACAGTAGTCATGCACATACCCCATTGCCGGAGGTGACCGACACGAGACAGAGTCCAAACAGAAAACACATTTACAGTTCTTATTCTCAGGGTCCAGGACCACTTTCGCGTTTCCTCCCATTTTATTTGTCTCGTCAAGTAGGATAACTATACAAGGGTAGGATTCCTAGCACCCTGCCCCCAGAAGGAAAAATAGGACAGTAAAAGAGACAGACAGAAACAGCTAAGGTTGGGTAGAGTATGCCAAACATCACTATGGATAGGACCAGCCCTCATCCTAATATAACGAGGATAAATTTCTATTAAATTTACAATTTGCACTTAGTCCTGGGTTCCATCCCTCCAGATGTGGTGAAGACAACTGGGGTAAAGCAACCCTATTGCATCTGTAGTATCCTCTCCCCTTATGCCCTGAAATGTTCTTATTCATTCCTCTTGTGTGCAGCCTCCAGAGATAGCTCACTGTAGCTAGTGGCCATTGGGTTGAATATTCGTTTGTCAAAGAATGTGTGCGGTCCACTTGTCCAGAAGCCTCTTGAACTGACACCCACCTGTGCTTCATTTGAAATGTTTGCTATCCTGTGCTGCAAAATCTCAGCATACAAAGAAATGATTGTTGATTCACACGCCACATCATGACACATCTCCCTTAACATATTCGCTTCATCATGCCTGTTGCTGATGAATCCTCCCTTCTTATATATCGTGGTTTGGTCTGCATGGTTATTGGCTCCACATATGCATCGATTGGGCAGTCCTTCAATCGGCCAAGCATACCTCAGTGCATAGGCATCAACATATTATTGTTTGTTGTGGTTGAAAGCACCCGTTTCTTGTGCTATCTGGAATATTCTTGGTAGACTCGTTGAGAAGTGTTGCACCAGTAGCACCAGTTAGTTTTTCTATTACCCCTTTGAATACCAGCGACGTGTGTTCTATTATATTCTAGCTAGATTTAGACGATATTATGCAGCTTAGGAAGGATCTGTGGTAGCTAAAAGAGTTGGTTGAGAGAGTTTGAAGCCTTATTATTGCTGGAGGTCCTTCCTAAGCTGAATATAATCGTCTAATAGTTTCCAGAATATGATGGAAAGGACGTCCCTGGCACTGCACGTGTTAATTACAGTACGCCTCTCTAATGTGATGGTCTTCCTGATTGTTTAAGTTTCTACCTGGTCTACTTCCCTTTCAGAATCTTATGCTGCAATACTTTCAGGGAGAGATCTTGTTATCTTCATTGAGTTCTGGTGTTCGGTTGCTGCCCTCTTCACGGGATTGATCATTCCAAGCCCACCCAACCTTAAGGGACGATAGGCCGGTTTTCTGGACCACTTTCTCCCTCATGTTTAGCCCATTAGTTTTCAGATGTTAAGATGTTTGCCTTATTAGTAAGTCGATTTGAAGACCTTTCGCCCCATTTCTTCGTCAATATTTAGACCTTTCGTGCTATTTAGGTGTCAATTTTGTCCCTGGCGAACGATAGTGAGCCTGTAATGTTGGAAGAACAGGCCTTCGGCCGGGACATTTTTCTACCGAATAATGTACAAATTAATCTAGAAGGGGGATCTAATGGATTTTTTTTTGTTTTTAATTTGATGGATGTCTAGGGAGGAAACTAGAAAAATAATGAATACATGCAAAAATCGCCCAAAAAGTGAACCATCTCCCCTTGAAGGAAGCGCAAACAACTCCCGTTCTGCTTACCTGGGGTGTGGGATATTACCCATGCTGGAGTGAGATTTTTTCTAATGGAATCTTCTAGCGGTTGGAGTAGTGGACTAGCATTCAGAGCTGTACACATCAAGAAATTCCAGCGATGTTTGACGACCTCATTTGTGAATGCTGAGTAAGCAGCCTGTGGTTAAAAAAAAAAAAAAATCGATATTGGGCAGTACTATAACTACTACTACTACTACTACTACTACTGCTACTACTTTTTCACTTAATAAAAAGTAATAGAAATTCCCACCCTTTTCCCATTTTTACGAAAATCATTTTAGATTTACAGAAGAGCGACCATAACTTACATTACTGTATGTTCACAAACATTTCAGTAATGTAAGCATATTTCCTTCTATTTGTATTTAATTTGAAATGCTTCTACTACTACTACTACTACTACTACTACTACTACTACTACTACTACTACTTTTTTTTTTTTTTTTTTTTTTTTTTTTTAAACCACTCAGCCTGTGCATCCCCTCTTTGGACCCTAAACCAGGTCAGAACAGTCATCAAAGCGTCCGACTTGGTAGTCATTCAGCTACTTACTATTCCGGGGTCAGCACTCAGACTCATCATCGTGGATTACTACTACTACATTGGTTTTTATTTAATATTGTTCATACATTTTATTTTACAAGCATCAGATATTACTATTCAACACCATGCAACTTCAATCCAGTCTCCTTCCTATGCGACCCTCTGCCACTGCTGCCTCGTAGTCCACTTCTGCCACCGTCGCTGGTTGTGGTGCAGACAGTCTTGTTCCTCGCAGGCATAGTAGTGCTGATCTGAGCAACGAGAAAGATAGACGGCACCTCATCCAGGCTACAACGTGGCTCCTGGGCTGTTTCTTCTTCTCTGCGATGATCTCTGCAAGCCTTGAATAGAAGCACTGGGCCCTAGGTCCCATCCCTCCAGATGTGGTGAAGACTAGTGGGGTAAAGCTACCATGTTCGATATTTAAGATCCTTTCCCCATATGCCCTGACCTTCTCTTGTTCATTCCTCTTTTGTACAGCCTCCAGAGACAGCCCGCTGTAGCTATGGGCCATTGGGTCGAATATTCTTACGTCAAAGAATGCTCGCTGTGCTCTTGTCCAAAAACTTCTTGCACTAACGTCCACTCGTGCTTCGTTAGATGTGTTGGCCGTCCTGTGCTGCAAGATCTCTCCCTCCAAGGGAATGAGTGATGGTTCGCGCACCACATCTCGACACACCTCCCTGAGCATGTTCGCCATTACATCTCTTACTTCATCGTGCCTGATGCTGATTAATCCTCCCTTCTTACATATCATGCTGTGGTCTGCATCGTTGTTGATTCCACAAACGCATCGATCGGGCAGTCCTTCAATCGGCCAATCATACCTCAGTGCAATAGCATCATTAAATTCTTGTTTGTTTAGATTGAAGCCTTTTGCCTTGATTGGTAGTGTTGTCAGCCAATTTGAAGCACCCGTTTCTTGTGCTATTTGTACTTTTCTTGTTAGTCTCGGGGAAAGTTGTCGCATCAATTGTGCCAGGTCATTTTTCTGTGAGTTTTGCCTCTCTGACGTGATGGTCTTTCTGATGTTGTAGATGTCCGCCTGGTCCACTTCGCCGTCAGGATCTTGCGCTACGATGCGTTCAGTGAGAGATTCTGTTATCTTTACTGAGTTCTTGTGTTCCGTTGTCGCCCTCCTCACCGGATTGATGATTCCAAGCCCTCCTAACCTAGGAGGAAGTGCGAGCAACTCCCTCTCTGTAGCATTTGGGGTGTGGGACTTCATCCAAGCTGGGATGAGTTTGTCTCTGATGGCATCTTCTAGCGGTTGAAGTTGTGGACCCACGTTTGGAATGGTACGCATCAAGTAGGTCCAGCGGTGTTTGACCCCATATGTGAATGCCGAATATGCAGCCTGTGGTTCCGTCTTTGCAATTTTGGCTAGTATTTCTATTTCGTTTACCCACTCTCTGATACTACTACTACTACTACTACTACTACTACTGTCACTGCAAATGGGAGCATAAACAAAACGGGCTTTGTATAAATTAGACACATAGTTGTATACAATAACGCTATATTTGACCAGCAGGTGAGATGGATATCATGAATATTATGTCAGCTATCATCGTAAGTATATATATTGGTCTATAACTTTAATGCATGTTATACTAGAGTATTAATTCAGAATGAAAGCCAATTGAAGTTTCAGCTGCATATAAATCTTAGGTATAGCTGTGTAATATTGGTCTACAGTATATAGTAGTAGTATACATGTACAATTGTGAGCCATAATAAGTATACACCCATTTGAAATATTAACTTCTACAGCAACGCTCTGTAATGTAACAAATATAACAAAAGTGTTATATTGTCTTGTTTGGGTTCGATGCAGGTTCAAATGGATGTGTAGTTAACATATCGTATTTGGGCGTGTTTCTTCATTTATGTTGGCTTACAATATGCGATTTTGCATGAATGGGACGGATCTGTGGGAGTATATATGGCTAATTGACATAGTTCGTACCCCTATTTGATCCCTATAAAGTTCTTTCTTAAGGGAAGATGGTCGTTTCTGGTCCCCCGTCATCCTCATGCTTAGCCCATTAGTTTTTTCGATTTTATGACGTTTGGCCCATTAGTTTTTAGATTTGATGTCCTTTCGACCCATTTTTTTGTCAATATTAAGATTTGTTGTGTCATTAGGTGTTGATATTTTCCTGGCGAGCGATAGCGAGCCTGTAATTTAAGAGGAACCGGCTTTGTCTATCGAAAAATGCACACATATATCTTGAAGGAGGGTATTGGTGGGTGTTTTTATTAAGCTTGATGGAGGTCTAGCGAGGAAATACAAAGAAATGATAAAAAGATACATAATGATAAAAAGATACATAAATGATAAAAAGATACATACATGATAAAAAAATATAAATGATAAAAAGATACATAAATGATAAAAAGATACATACCGTAAATGATAAAAAGATATAAAATGATAAAAGATACATAAATGATAAAAAGATACATAAATGATAAAAAAGATACATAATGATAAAAGATACATAATGATAAAAAGATAAATAAATGATAAAAGATACATAAATGATAAAAGATACATAAATGATAAAAGATACATACATGATAAAAAGATACATACACGATAAAAAGATACATAAATGATAAAGGATATAAATGATAACCAGATACATAAATGATAACCAGATACATAAATGATAAAAAGATACATAAATGATAGAAAGATACACAAATGATAAAGATACATAAATGATAAAAATACATAATGATAAAAAGATTACATAATAAAAAGATACAAAAATAATAAAAAGATACATAAATAATAATAATAAAAAGATACATAAATGATAATAAAAAGATACAAACATGATAATAATAAAAAGATACAAAAATGATAATAATAAAAAGATACATAAAGGGGTAAATAATTACGCCCATCTCCGCTTAAGTTGGTTAAAAGTGTCTAAAGATACGATGAACGCGTCATCGTCTACTGAAAGGGGACAGTTATTATGGCACACGACGTTACGTTCACTTACAGCAACTCTTATACATATCACATTTAGACACCTTTAAGGGAGCCCACCTTGCTTTTTTCTCTCTTTTTATCCCTCTCTCTCTTTGGCTTGTATCTATTCGGCCCCATTCAGCCTACTGTTTTAAGACGTTTACTCCCATCCAGGTGTCCATATTTTCCTGGCCAGCGGTAGAGAGCCAGCATATATATTTTTGTTTTGACAGCAAGCTAAATTTGTACATTTTTCGATAGAAAAATGTCTCCGGCGAAGCCAGATTTCTCTATACAATGCTGGCTCGCTATCGCTCGCCAGGAAGAAATCGACACCTGGATGGGGATTAACTTTTTTAAGACAGTTGGCTGAATGGGGCCGAATGGATACAAGCCACGGAAAGAGAGAAAAGGAGAAGATAGAAAATTGTCGGTGATCCACCTTAACTTTTCATCATATATTTCGTGGGTTATCTTTAATTAACTTTCTACGAGCACGAATCATAGGTATATGATTTAGCCCATGTCGTTATTTCCCATACGTCCACACTTAAGTCTCGATCTCCACTGTTTAGGTTAGATATGTTTAATCCGTATCACACTCACTCCACTTGTTTTGCTGAATTAAATAAATATAAATTAATGCAATCAAATAATTTAATTAATAAACCTGAAAGATAATCAATTAACTCCCAACTTAAGGGGGAGGTAGTTGCTTTTCCTGGACCCCCTTCTCCCTCATGTTTAGCATATTAGTTTTGAGATTTTAAGACGTTCAATCCATTAGTTTGACGATTTTAAGATATTTCGCCCCATTTCTTTGTCAATATTAAGACCTTTCCCGCCATTCAGGTGTCGATTTTTTCCTGGCGAGCGATTGTGAGCCTGTAATTTTAGAAGGAACCGGCCTTCGGCTGGGAAATTTTTCTGCCGAAAAATGTACAAATTTAATTTGAAAGGGAGTATATGGGGGTGTTATTTTAAGCTTGATGGAGGTCTAGCGAGGAAACTAAATAATACATTAATAAAATATAATTATACATATTCCAAAAATCAAGCACTAACCCCTTAAGGGAAATTGAAGGGTCCGAAGTAGTTTACCCTTTACTAAATAGATTTAAGTTGATTAGACAAATTCAAAACAATATTCAACTATTTCAGAATGTCTAATAGCCTCTTAAGAAAGAGTGTATACAAACAGTTACATATTTGATAGAACGATAGCAATAGAATCTCAGCGCCTTTTTAGAGGAATTTATTTCACACTATTTATATACCGGTACATTATCTTTAGAAACTACACTTTATGTGTAATACAATGATTTATCAATAGCCTTTAATGTGATCTTCATTATAACGTAATATTTGACGCACAGACTTGAGATTTGCACTAGGCTATGCGGCATGCCATGCGCACCAGTATCTCGTATCATTGACTCTAGCTAGACTTTATCAATCAATTTTCTCATCGATTATTGCTACTAAGTAAGTGAACAAACGTGAAGAGCCGATGTATAGGCCTAGATTCCAGAACACAGGTAGTTGGCTTGGTCACATGACTTTTTTTGGCTGGAGCTGCAGGAGCGGCCCAGGGCTGGCTGGCGGCTGGAATTGTTATTTTGCAGACTCGAGGTTTGCAACATGGAGGTACTTTCCAGAGCTTCAAACCCGCAAATAGGCTGGTTTAGCTTGAAATAGACGATTATCTAAATGGGTACCTTTTTAGTAATATACAGAACATAATTTGATATGGGGCATTTCTTGTTCTAAGCAGTTTAACAAGCACTGATTACATTCACCATATATGAAGCAGAGGTGTTTGTAATTGAATGTATAATAGATCCTGCACAGGTGGTATAGTATATGGTACTTGGATTAATTTTGTATCAGCTAACCCAGAAAAAATGATGGTCCTAGGTGCTATATATTTTTATCGACACTTAACTCCAACACACTTAACTCCAACACGAGGACGTAATTTTCATTGTATTCTGGTTACCATTACACAGCTAACATTAGCTTACAGTCTGCCTCTAGGACTCAAAGCGGTAAATACGATCCCAATAGCATAGGTCCTTCTTAACCCGAGGAGCGCGACAATGTTTTAAGAAACCTTGGGGTGTTTTGGAAGGGTTTTTTCATGGTCTTGCTTCCGTGAGGCCAACCGCATTCGCTATGCACATACTTCCGTGAGGCTTATTGCACTTGCCGGGTTAAGCTGCATAAAGCCGTCTAATTTAATCCAGAGTAAAGGTAAAAAGTGTCATCGTGCTGAAAGGGTTAACACTTTATGTGCTTGGCTAACATAAAAGAGGTGTAAGTTTTCCCTGTGTTGGCCTACTTGCTGCAAACCACAGGGAGGTTCTTGTTCATCAGGAAACAGGCACTCAGGTGAAATTTATCCTCTGAGAAATAGCAGCAGTCTCCAGAACCAACCTGTGGGGAGAGAGACGATTTTAGTAGTAGTAGTAGTAGTTGTTATTGTTTTTGTTGCTGTAGTAATAGTAGTAGTAGTAGTAGTAGTAGTAGTAGTAGTAGTAGTAGTAGCGCAGTGAAGAGGGCGGTAACGGGATACCAGAACTCAGTAAAGATAACAGGATCTCTCACTGACCGTATCATAGCACAAGATTCTGACGGTGAAGTAGACCAGGCAGACATCTACAACATCAGAAAGACCATCACGTCAGAGAGGCAAAACTCACAGAAAAATGACCGGGCACAATTGATGGGACAACTTCACCCGAGACAAACAAGAAAACTACAAATAGCACAAGAAACGGGCGCTTCAAATTGGCTGACAACACTACCAATCAAGGCAAAAAGCTTCAATCTCAACAAACAAGAATTTAATGATGCTATTGCACTGAGGTATGATTGGCCGATTGAAGGACTGCCCGATCGATGCATTTGTGGAACCATCAACGATACAGACCACACCATGATATGTAAGAAAGGAGGATTCATCAGCATCAGGCACGATGAAGTAAGAGATGTAACAGCGAACATGCTCAGGGAGGTGTGTAGAGATGTGGTGAGCGAACCATCACTCATTCCCTTGGATGGAGAGATCATGCAGCACAGGACGGCCAACACATCCACTGCAGCAAGATTGGACGTTAGTGCAAGAGGCTTTTGGACAAATGCACAGCGAGCATTCTTTGACATAAGAGTATTTGACCCAATGGCCCACAGCTACAGCGAGCTGTCTCTGGAGGCTGCACACAAGAGGAACGAACGAGAGAAGGTCAGGACATATGGAGAAAGGATCTTACACGTCGAACATGGCAGCTTTACCCCACTAGTCTTCACCACATCAGGAGGGATGGGACCCAGAGCCCAGTGCTTCTATTCAAGGCTAGCAGAGATCATTGCAGAGAAGAAGCAACAGCCTAGGAGCCACGTCGTAGCCTGGATGAGATGCCGTCTATCTTTCTCATTGCTCAGATCAGCACTACTATGCCTGCGGGGAACAAGAAGGTCTGCACCACAACCAGTGACGGTGGCAGAAGTAGACTACGAGGCAGCAGTGGCAGAGGGTCGCATAGGAAGGAGACTGGATTGAAGTTGCATGGTGTAGAATAGTAGTATCTGATGCTTGTGAAATTTAGTATGTGTACAATATTAAATATATGGTAGTGGTGGTGGTGATGGTGGAGGTGGTGATGGTAGTAGTAGTAGTAACATGAAATGTATGAAAAAAAAAAAAAAAAAAAAAAAAAAAAAGTAGTAGTAGTAGTAGTAGTAGTAGAAGTAGTAGTAGTAGTAGGTAGTAGTAGTAGTAGTAGTAGTACAACTAGTAGCAGCCGTAGTAGAAATAGTTGTAGTATTATTAAAATCATAGTATCCTAATTCGAATTGCTATTTTAGTGGAGTTTATTCATAACAATGATAACACATTATAGAGGATTTATAATTCTCAATTTCTCACATAACCCTTCTACACCCACAGATCCGTTCTAATTTTAATGTAATCGTCTTATATTAGCCAAAAATATAGTGATAACAAACATCAGCCAATTCTGAAATGGGTAAGGAGAGATGGGCCGTTTTTTGTTATATTAATTCATGTATTCCTGTATTTCTTAGTTTCCTCGCTAGACCTCCATCAAGCCTAGAAAAACACCCCCTAGACCCCCTTTCAAGATAAATTTGTACTTTTTTCGGTAGAAAAATTTCCCCGCCAAAGGCCGGTTTCTCTTAAAATTTCAGGCTCGCTATCGCTCGCCAGCAAAAAGTCGACACCTAAATGGTACGAAAGGTCTTAAAATTGACAACGAAATGGGGCGAAAGGTGTTAAAATCGCCAAACTAATGGACCGAACGTCTTATAATCTCAAAATAAATGGGGCTTAACGCAACTAACCAAGGGGTATGCAGCAGCCACCTGGCTGCCTTCAAACACTGTCCCGTCCTCCCATACGTGTACACCTGTGGCGCCATCCACTTGTAGACCCACCCACAGTGCTGAAATGACGCACCAGTAAAAGTAAATGAGCACCTCAGAATAATTGACTGGATGAACTTAAACACCTTTGAGGAGGAACATTTTATTGATTTCCCTTGTAGCTACATTGAAATAATGTTTTCAAAAGGTGCTCCATAATAATTTGCATATTACTAATTAAGCAATTAGGATCTATCATTGATTAATATAGTATAACCTATTTTATTTAGCAACACAAAATTGCATAATTTGTCATGACAATATTGTCCATGGAAAGGTCGCTAGAATCAGCATAAAATACATATATTAGAAGGCTATATCTTGAGATAAGATACTACTTGAAGGAAGCACAATGTATCACATTATATATAAAAATTACATCAAAAAGTCATTGCGGCTTATTGAGGGCATCCAAAACCTTACCTTAATGTTGGTAAATAACATTATAATATATATGTAGATGCTACCAGCTCCCTTACCTCGCATTAAGCCTACACAATGCTGAAGGAGCAACATTGTGTTATTATCAATATTATTATTATTATTATTATTATTATTACTAGTTTTATTATTATTGTGATTTATATTAGTGTTATTATTATTATTAACTCTTGCGATTCGGTGACACATTTTAAAATTTGCCTTATGTAACTTTGATGGTAATTTTTCAGCTAGACATCAACAATAATTCATCGTTCGCATCATCACCAGCCTGAAAAGCGTGGCCAGTATAATGTGTAAGGACGACTAAGGCCACCATTACCGTACCTCCATCTTCCCCTTCCGTCGCCAGCAGTGCCTTGAGAGAGAGGACCTGTGCCACGGTAGACAGAGAGGCTACCGTGCCCGTGTGGTCAACAGTCTCACACACCAGGGCTAGGATGTCCGGGATACCGTAGGGAATGTGCCCCGCAGAGGTGTACAGGATGGGAGGACCTGGAGAGGAATGGGGGTATAGTTAAGGGGACCGACCCGCTTTTCTTTTCTTTCAGGGCCATTCGACCCATTCAGCCTACTGTTTTATTACGTTTATCCTCATTCAGGTGTCGATTTACACCTGGCGAGCAATAGCGAGCCACCATATTTTGGATTATGTTTTAGACAGCTGACTTAATTTGTAAATTTTTCGGTAGAAAAATTTCTCCGGCAAAGCCGGATTTCTCCATACAATTATGGCTCGCTGTCGCTCGCCAGAAAATAATCGATACCTGAATGGGGAGAAACGTCTGAAAATAGTAGGCTGAATGGGGCCTAATGGATAACATCCAGAGAGAACAAGCAGGTCGGTCCCATTAAAGTTGATAAAGCAGGGTTACTGTCAACAGCAAATTGATAGCCTAAATTTCTGCCTCAAGACCGGCAAGATCTCAATATCTCAAAAATCTTTAGGTAAAAATACCGAAATTCTCCGTTGTGGTCTATAGACAGACACTTACCTGCACAGGTATGAATCTTGGCACTGGCTGCTATATATGTCACGAACTAAGCAACTCGTTTAGCATTCAGAAATAGAGTTATCTCAATCTCATAATTACATCTCCAAAGGTAGTTTTCTGCCCACAACTCACTCAAAGATAACTGCAGAGGTTGAAGTAACTAAATTAAAGGTTTCTAAACCCCCCTGATGGCCACAAAAGCTTTTAAGTATCCCAGAAAGGGCGCAAATCGTCTCTTGTGCGTGAAAGGGTAAATTATATAGTTTTCTATATAATATTTCGAACTAGCTGTCTCATATCCCTGTCACCAATGTTTTGCATGGTGATTTTTAAGAGAAGAGTTTTTATGTGTTTATATATATATATATATATATATAAATATATATATATTGTTTTAGTTTGCTCCTAAGAACTCCATCAACATTAAAAAACAAGCCTCCCCCCCCCCCCTTCGAAATAAATTCGTATTTTTTTTTCGGTAGAACCATGTCCCGACTAAAGGCCGGTTACTCCTAAATTGTAGGTTAGCTATCGCTTGCCAGAAAGAAAAATATCGATACCTAATTGGCACGAAAGGTCATAGCATATACAAAAAAATGGGGCGACAAGTCTTGCAATCGCCAAACTAATGGTGCGAACTATTTAAAATGTCAAAACTAATGGGGCTAAGCATGAGGGAGAAGGGGGTCCATGAAAACACTCCCTTAATCACTTACTTGTTGTGGTTGTTGAACAGGTAGTTGTGGGTTTAGTTGTTGTTGTTGTTGTTGTTGTGGGGATGGTTGTTGTAGTGGTGGTAGAGGGAGGGGTGGTTATGGTAGTGGTGGTAGTAATAGGGGTGGTTGGATTAGTTGTTGTGGTGGTAGTAGGTACGGTTGTGGTAGTAGTAGTAGGGGTGGTTGGAGTTGTTGTGGTGGTAGTGGTAGGTACGGTTGTGGTAGGAATGGTGGTAGGAATGGTTGAGGTGGTAGTCGAATCGGTTGAAGTGGTGGTAGTTGTAGTAGGAATAGTTGTGATAGTGGTGGTAGGAATGGTTGAAGTGGTGGTAGGTTCTGTTGTTGTGGTAGTTGTAGTAATAGGAATGGTTGTGGTAGTAGGTATGGTTGAGGTGGTGATAGTAGTTGAATCGGTAGTGGTGGTAGTAGTGGTAGGAATGTTTGTGGTAGTGACGGAGGTGGTAGTGGTACTGGTAGGGTCCGTTGTCGTGGGGGCTGTGGTAGTTGTGGTCGAATGGGAAGTGGTAGGCATAGTTGTAGTGGTTGTTGTGGGATCTGGCAGGGCATTAGTTGTTGACGATATGATTGTGATAGGGTTCAGATGAGTAGTGGTTGTAATAGGCTTGATGGTGGTTGTAGTTGTGGTAGGAGCGGTTGTGGTTGTTGTAGCAGTGGTTGTAGATGTGGTAGGAGTGGTTGTGGTAGTAGTTGTGGTAGGAATGGTAGTAGTTATGGTAGGAATGGTAGTAGTTGTGGTAGGAATGGTAGTAGTTGTGGTAGGAATGGTAGTAGTTGTGGTAGGAATGGTAGTAGTTGTGGTAGGAATGGTAGTAGTTGTAGTTGTGGTAGGAGTGGTTGTGGTTGTGGTAGGAATGGTCGTTTTAGGCGTGGTTGTGGTAGAACTAGTCGTGATACTGGAGTCGGTTGTGGTTGTACTGGCTGTGGTAGTAGGTGTGGTCGTAAAGGTTGTGGTACTAGAGACAGATGTGGTTGGCATGGTTGTGGTGGTACTGGTAGCTTCAGACGTGGTAGTAGAGGTAGTAGTAGCTGAAGTGGTAGATGTAGGAATGACAGACACTACAGTAGAAGTCGCTGAAGAGGGGTCCGTAGTAGTGGTGTCTCTTGTAGTAGTATCGGGAATGTCGGTAGTACTTGAAGTGGTCGCTGAAGGAGTAGCAGTAGAAGGGGAGGTGTTGAAGTGTCCTGTAGTAGTAATGTGCCCTTCAGTAGTGGATGTGGAGTTCCCAGACATGCCCTTTCCTCCCTCATTAGTCTTGATGAGGGTAGTGGCTTTGGGGTCGGGGTACAGCAGGGACTCAGGCTGGGTAGAGTCGCTCAGGTGACACGCTATCCCGTCTGGAAAGGTGAGAGAAGGAAGGATAAAGACAAGCAGTGGTTCATCCGGCAACATTCATCAGGTTTTTCTATTCGTCATTATCAGTATCATATTATTATTAAGGGGGGATGGTTCACTTTTGGTCGATTTGTTTTCATAGATTTATTATTTTTCTAGTTTCCTCCCTAGACCTCCATCAAACTTAAAAAAAAACATTCATTAGATCCCCCTTCTAGATTAATTTGTACATTTTTCGGTAGAAAAATTTCCCGGGCAATGGCCGGTTCTTCCAAAATTACAATCGACATCTAAATATCATGAAAGGTCTTAATATTGACAAGGAAATGGGGCGTAAGATCTTGAAATCGACAAAAATATGGGAAAACATCTTAAAATCTGAAAACTAATGGAACTAAACATGAGGGAGAAGGGGATCTTGAAAAACGACCCATCTCCCCTTAACTTCTATATCTTTATCATGATTATTGTCATCACCAATATCTTTATTTTCCTTACTATTATTAATATCAAACTTAACATCACAATCATTATCTTCGTCTATGTCAACTGTATCAATATCCTCATTCTAATCGTCACCATCCCCATCATAATGATCCATAAGCAATATATTTGCATTTACGAAATAAGAAGGTAATCTTAATATGGTTTCGCATTTAAATATAACCAACATATATAAGTCTTTAATATTAGCGTGATCTATCTTAATATAAGTTTGATTTTGTTTCCTATATATAATACCAATATTGAATAATCGTATGCAGATAATATGAAGATTTGTAGGTACAGTATAGGAAGCATATATACTTATAGGTACAGTATAGGTAGCATATATATTTGTAGGTACAGTATAGGTAGCATATATATTTGTAGGTACAGTATAGGAAGCATATATATTTGTAGGTACAGTATAGGTAGCATATATATTTGTAGGTACAGTATAGGTAGCATATATATTGTAGGTACAGTATAGGAAGCATATATATTTGTAGGTACAGTATAGGTAGCATATATATTTGTAGGTACAGTATAGGTAGCATATATATTTGTAGGTACAGTATAGGTAGCATATATATTTGTAGGTACAGTATAGGAAGCATATATATTTGTAGGTACAGTATAGGTAGCATATATATTTGTAGGTACATTATAGGTAGCATATATATTTGTAGGTACATTATAGGTAGCATATATATTTGTAGGTACAGTATAGGTAGCATATATATTTGTAGGTACAGTATAGGTAGCATATATATTTGTAGGTACAGTATAGGAAGCATATATACTTATAGGTACAGTATAGGTAGCATATATATTTGTAGGTACAGTATAGGTAGCATATATTTGTAGGTACAGTATAGGTAGCATATATATTGTAGGTACAGTATAGGAAGCATATATACTTATAGGTACAGTATAGGTAGCATATATATTTGTAGGTACAGTATAGGTAGCATATATATTTGTAGGTACATTATAGGTAGCATATATATTTGTAGGTACAGTATAGGTAGCATATATATTTGTAGGTACAGTATAGGAAGCATATATATTTGTAGGTACAGTATAGGTAGCATATATATTTGTAGGTACATTATAGGTAGCATATATATTTGTAGGTACATTATAGGTAGCATATATATTTGTAGGTACAGTATAGGTAGCATATATATTTGTAGGTACAGTATAGGTAACATATATATTTGTATTCAATATTCGTGTAATAATCGTGAGCCAAGTATTTTATTTGTTTTATCAAGGAAAATATGTCAATATTCTTCACACACACACACACACACACACACACCACACACACACACACACACACACACAAATATTACCTGAAGTATTGAAGGCCGTGGCAGCTGTACAACTGGGGACGGTAAAGCAGAGGGCCCTACACCCACCTAAGAAAAATTGATTAGCTATAAACCACAAAAAAAAAAAAAAAAAAAAACATAAATAATAATAATAATAAAAATAAGATACAACAAAAATAAATGAAATAAAAGCAAAAGTTGGGATTGCTCATGATGCAAAGTTGTGTTTCCAGTTTTTCCATTATGACCTCGTCCGTTGTTTTATGCTGTAAATTACATAAATTCACGGACACCTCCCATATTTAATTATGCAAATACAGCTATGAAAACTGATTCATGAATGTGATTTTGCATGCATTATTTAAAAAAATATATATATTTCAATGTCGATAAAATTACATACATGAATTATCAGGATGATCTATTTGCATAAACAGAATCATAAAAAGCCCATAGAAATTTATGGGTGACTGCACTATATATAAGATTGTTTTTGTAGTTGAGTGTATAACCTTGCTCAAAAGTCACCCTTACTTATATATATATATATATATCTTTTTGTTTACATTACATTTGCTCTTTAGAAAGAAAAATAACAGCAAGGAAATCTATACAAAGTTATTATATGTAAGGTGTGTTCAGTGTTGTTGTAAAGTATGTTTGTCTGTATTTGTCTGTCTTGATAGCGTAATGCTTAGTGTGCGGAATTTCGGTGTGAGTATCCTAGGTCCAAGTCCTTGGAATACCAAATGTATTCATTACTTTCATTGATTTAATTAATTATGTTTATATGTAAGTTAATTGGTGGGTTGGTGAAAACCAATATGAATTTAGACAAGACAAATCTGAGGGTTTAATACAATTTGTTCAGCTTTGTTTTACACTAGAAAACAAGTCATGGCTCTTTTCGACCCCTCAAACTGCATAAATGAGCCTACACTCTGTATATATTAGGTAATGAATTGTGATTTGACTCAGTTCGGGATAGCTTGGAATAGTTAAGAGCACGATTTATGTCCTATTGTGTACAAATGCGAAGGATGAGTATGTACATGAATACATGAGCTATTGAGAGCTTAGATCAGTATGTGGTGAGTATGAGTAGACCTATATTTGAGTGAATGTGGTGTTTAGTGCATAATTGGGAGGCATATAATAGCTATAGATTATGAATATTGAATATTATTATTTTTTTTTTATTGTATATACATACAGATCAATAATATTACGTTATTTTATGGTCACGGGGCAGACAATACTATTGCTAACATATAGTATCTTAACTTCAACGACCACAAACTTACCAGCGCGTCGATATTACTCGTTATATACGGCCTCAGTGTCGTATTCTAACAATATAATACAGCTTAATAAACAGTAATATTGAATAAGTTCTTCGACAGTTGTCATTTACGGTATTTTACTGTTTATTGTACGGATACATTCTACAGTGAAGTACATTATATACATACACGTGTGTATACATGTCTGTGCATGAGTACGTGGTATTATGTATGTGTACTGTATATGGGCAGAGAGTGAGAGAGGGAGGGGGAGAGGGTGAGAGCTTAAGTGTTCTGTTTAAATGACCAATGCTTATAATATGATGTTCTTAATCAGGGAGTGCGTATTTAATATTCAATGCGAATGAAATCGAAAGCCAAGTTCATTCACGTCAAACGGTTTCCCCGGTGTAAATCTGTTAACATACCGGTATGCAGCCATGACAGTTAAGGGAAATCACCGTTTTATTTTTATCCTTCTCTCCTTTTCTCTCTTTCCCTGTCTTGTATCCATTTGACCCCATTCAGCCAACTGTTGTAAGACGTTTATCCCCATCCAGGTGTCGATTTCTTCCTTTCGAGCCAGCATTGTATGGAGAAATCCGGCTTCGCCGGAGAAATTTTTCTATCGAAAAATTTACAAATTTAGCTTGCTGTCAAAATAAAAATATATATATTCTGGCTCGCTACAGCTCGCCAGGAAAATATTGACACCTCGATAGGGGTAAACTTCTTAAAACAGTAGGCTGAATGGGGCCGAATGGATACAAGCCAAAGAGAGAAGGAGAGAAAGAGAAAAAAAAGCGAGGTGGGCTCCCTTAAGACCAATGGATATAAAACAATGATATATACTATACCATTCATTATAAGCATGACTATAGCCCCGCCTCTCACTCTGACATACACATCAATACATCGCCATTCAGACATATGACGGTACAATCGGAAAATAATCACCATTCTTTGGTCAGCTTCCACAGGGGATTTATGTTCTGTCAGCCAAAGAAACTCAACGTTGAGCTATATATATATGTAGATTATATTGGTTGGTGTATGTA
This sequence comes from Paralithodes platypus, assembly GCA_032716605.1. Classification (NCBI taxonomy): domain Eukaryota; kingdom Metazoa; phylum Arthropoda; class Malacostraca; order Decapoda; family Lithodidae; genus Paralithodes; species Paralithodes platypus. The sequence goes on from CM064487.1 coordinate 23,969,380, forward strand.
GTTCGTGATGTTGAGTATATGTACAGTATATTGTGGTGCGATGTATATTTGAATTATGGAGCTATGTGTAGATTGTGGTTATGTGCATATTTAAACAATAGGAATGTTCATAGACAGGAATTGGTGCTATTGACGTGTAGATTATGGTGCACTGTATAATTATGCACTATCAATATTATTTACTATAGCCAAGAAACAGCCAAAATGGTATATTTAGCATGGTGTGGACAACTTAAATATAACTACATTTGTAAGGATATTTACATCAACTTCTGAGCAGTGTATTGATTTAATGTTACTAACTTTTTGCTCTAAACTGTCGTGTACTTCAAACATTAAATAACCTCTTTCTATATATATTGTTGTCTGACCCAGTTTAAGTATGTGCATAACACAACATTTAATCAAGTCGCTGGGCTGCAGATTGAACACAGCTTCAGGTACAGTATGTTAAATTCACTTTGCGAAGTTGACCGAATAAATATATACACCATTTGAGCAATAGTACTTTAATTTTGACCGAGGTCAATTATTAAACATTGCATCAATGTGTGTATCATAGGGGCTATAATATGCTTCATATTATATATATATATATCCAGAAGCTGGGTGTGCTCAACCGCTTTAGGGGGGGTTCTTTACCCCTGCACAGCTTCTTGCTCTGTACACGGGCATAGTGCGTCCTTGTATTGAGTATTGTTCACATTTGTGGGGAGGTTCCTCTCACACCGCTCTCCTAGACAAAGTTGAAAGGAAGGCCTTTCGTATCATTAACTCCCGTCCACTCACCAACTCTCTGCAATCTCTCTCTCTCCGCCGCAATGTTGCATCTCTCTCGCTATTCTATCGCTACTATAATAATCAGTGTTCCTCAGAGCTTTCCCAGTGTATACCACCTCCTTTACGTAGGGCACGTGCTACCCGTCTTGCAACTCAATCCCACCCCTACTCTGTGCAACTCTCCAACCCGAGAGTGAAACGTTACTCTCAGTCTTTCTTCTACTCAACAGCTGAGCTCTGGAACTCTCTCCCAGAATCAGTCTTTCCCTCTTCCTATGACTTAAATTGCTTCAAACTCCGTGTGTCCAGGCATTTTGGTTCGAACGTCCCTTGATTTTGGCCCTGTCACTCTCTCAACTATGGGGGAGGCACTCGCTATAGGCAGTTCTGCCTTTTGCCTCCCTCAATCACATAGAAAAAAAAAATATATATATATATTGAGTATATATCACAAATACACGTGAGCCACTAAATGTGTCCAAGCTCTCAGTGGGGTTCGAACCGTCGACCGTCAGACGATAGCCGACGCTTTGGACTGCCGTGGTGTAGTTGATTAAGCGTCGGCTATCGTCTGACGGTCGACGGTTAGAACCCCCACTGAGAGCTTGGAAATATATATATATATATATATATATATATATATATATATATATATATATAAGAATAGCTTTAACATCTCTGTTTGCTGGTTCCACTGAGCACAGCTTGCCATGAACTACCTTACACTCCGGCAATGGGACCAGAACTTCCTTGATCAACTACAAAGTACTGAAATTTTACATAAAGGCCAATATGAGACATGTTTGTAAATAGGCCAGATGTGTCATTTTTGCAAAAAAGGCTATGTTTTTGGTCATCTTGTAAATAGATTGATCATTTTATAAATAGGCTTATTTTGCAAAAAAACCGTAACATAAACAGTATATGCAGTATATAGTGAAAGCTAAAATTAGTGTACCATATAATTAGTTTGAAATTCAAACTGCGATAAGCTGTATGAATCATTTTTGACAAAATACTATTCATAGAAAATCAACTATTAGAAGGGACTTAATTCTTGTTTTATTCTCTTCCTCATACAAGAGTTATGCATGAAATTGTAATTCAAAGCTCTTAAACACCTTATTTATATATATTTGTTTTTGGGGGAGGGGGAGCAAAACTTACTTGACTAAACCGGGTTTATGTTGGCACAAAGAAACAGGATACTGTCATCTCCCACCCCTCCCCTGTTATTGTTTCATATTATAAATGCATCGGTATAATAATAATAATGTTTACACCGACTCCACCAGGCCAGATAACCCACCTGCCACATGTTCCTAAGGTCAAAAAAGCGGAAATATGCGTCAAAATAATGTACTCTTTACAATACTCTTTACACTGACACACAGACACACACATTTACCTATTATACAATACTCACAGAGGTTAGGTGCGTGCATTGTCCGCGTGATGGAGGAGGAAGGCAGGGCTAAGTTATGCTGAACCCCAATGGTGCCAGCGCCTTCTATTCCTCCAGTCATAAGGGACAGTGCCACCAAGAGAAGGAAGCAAAGATGGTCTCGCAGATGATGTCGTGGAGGCCGATGTAGTAGCAATGATCGATATCCTGGCTCCATCGTTAGATACTTCTGTCTATATTTTGGATAGTTGGGGAATTGACAGTCAGTGTAATCTATTTTCAAGCACACACACACACACACTCTCTCTCTCTCTCTCTCTCTTTACTAACTACAACAACATTACTCATTGCCTTTGATAAAATAAAAACTAAATCCTCTCAGCGCAGTAGTTTGGGTTATCACAGGTCACACGTTGACTATTGTATAGTCTTTAAGGGGAGATGGGGCGTTTTTCTGGTCCCCTTTCTCCCTCGTGCTAAGCCCCATTTGTTTGCGATTATATGACGTTCAGCCCATTAGTTTGGCGATTTTAACACATTTCGCCCCATTTCGTTGTCAATTTTAAGACCTTTTGTGCCATTTAGCTGTCGATTTTTTTCCTGGCGAACTATAGCGAGCCTGGAAATTTAAGAGGAAATGGCCTTTGGCCGGGACATTTTTCTACTGAAAATTTTTAAAAATTATCTTGAAGGGGGGTCTAGGGGTGTTTTTCTAAGTTTGATGGAGGTCTAGCGGGGAAACTAAGAAATAAAGGAATATTAATGAATTAATCGACCAAAAATACCGCCCAGCTCCCCTTAATTCTCCACACTTACTCCGCTATCTACATGTTTTAACCCTTTCCATCCGATGACGTTCATGTGTGTTCTATATGTTCTTCCTCCATGCTATTTTACTGAGGGGCCCACCTCGTTTTTTTTTCTTCTCTCTCTCTCTCCCTCCCTCTCGCTCTGGGTCTTATTCATTCGGCCCCATTCAGCCAACTGTTTTAAGACGTTTACCCCCATCCATGTGTCTATTTTTTCCTAGTGAGCGGTAGCGAACCGGCATACAGTATATTTGTATATGTTTTAGACAGCAGGGTAAATTTGTAAATTTTTCGATAGGAAAATGTGTCCGGCGAAGCCGGATTTCTCCATACAATGCTGGCTCGCTAGCGCTGGCCAGGAAGAAATCTACACCTGAATGGGGATAAACGTCTTAAAAGAGCAGGCTGAATGGGGCCGAATGGATACAAGCCAGAGAAAGAGTGAAAAAGAGAGAAAAAAAGCAGGTCACTCCCCTTATAAAGGCCCTTTAGGAATCATAATGTTATGCTAAGTCAAGTAACCCCCTACTTCTTACAAATACATCCTAAAATGAATAAAATAAGTCGCTAACTTGAAAGAACAATTGACGTCATCTGATTGAAACGGTTATAATCTTTTTAATGTAATTATCGAAATCTGAGATGTATAAGTATTAACTTCCCAATAATGCATGCTACACTTCATCAGTCATAAATATTTACTTGTGTCGTTCCCAATATGCTAAACAGACTTTTGCCTATATTTTTATGCAATTTGTTTTTTGTTTTGTTTTTTGTGCTGCATTTACATTTGTTTATTATACCGTGTTAGTACATTTATTATACCGTGTTAGTACATTTATTTCGTAGTGGAAATTACGCTAATATAAGTGCACAGTATGTTTGTCCTAATAGTTTAACATTGTATATGGTTAATCTACTTTAAATTTGCACTCTAATTTAACAGAAATGAGTAGTCTACTTACCAAAACTCAAGATGTAGGCCTATTTCGCTCGATGAACCGAACGAGTGAAGGCGAGTGGAAGCCAACGAGTGATAAGAGGATGAGCGAGTTTATACCGACACTCAGTAAAAATTTCGCTCGATGAACCAAACGAGTGAAGGCGAGTGGAGGCCAACGAGTGATAAGCGGACGAGCGAGTTATAGTAAGTGTGAATCAGACGAGTGAGAGAGGACGATTGAATTAGGCGAGTGTTGATGTCTTAGGCGGAGAAGCGGATTGATTGAGTTCTACTAATCGAAGTGTGCTCCCCCCCCCCTGCAACAACACGCATGCGCTAACCCTTACTGTACCGGTGACGTCTCTTTGATTTGATCTCAGCTACATTTAGACGATTTTAGAAAGCTTAGGATGGATGTATGGTAGCTCAAAGGATTAACCCCTTCTGTACCGGTGACGTATTTCATTTCAGCTAGTATTAGACGATTATATTCCAGCAATTTACAGGCTTCGGACTACCACAGATCCTTCTTAGACTGCACAACATCGTCTAAATACAGCTACAATAAACTTAAAAATACGTCACCGGTACTGTATGGGTCAATAATATGTTCATCCACACAGCTCGATATACGGGCATATTGCATTGACGTCATCATTAACCCCTTCTGTACCGGCGACGTCTTTTTAACTTTATTTTGGCTACTATTAGACGATCTTATTCATTTTTCTTAAGAGCCTCCAACAATTAACAGGCTTCGAACTATCTCACTTAATTCTTTTTACCACCACAGATCCTTCTTAATCTGCACAAAATCATCTAAATATAGCTAGAGTAAAATTAAAAAGACGTTGCGGTACAGAAGGGGTTGAAGTCTAGTATGGTCTTTGGGTGGCAAGATGAAAGTTGAAGATGGAGGTCGTTCAGAGCAGTCAGAGTTGATGATGAACGCACACCATAATATATCGTTCACCATCAGAAATTATACACTTAAGAGGAGACACCGTTTTTTTTTTTTTTTTTCTATTAATTCAGATGTTCCTTAGTTTTCTCGCTAGACTTCCATCAAGCTTAGAAAAACACCCCCTAGACCCCCCTTCAAGATAAATTTGTAAATTTTTTAGTAGAAAAATTTCCCGGCCTCTTAAAATTTCAGGCTCGCTGTCGCTCGCCAGCAAATAATCGACACCTAAATGGTACGAAAGGTCTTAAAATTGACAACGAAATGGGCCGAACGTCTTATAATCTAAAAAAAAAAATGGGGCTAAACACGAGGGAGAAGGAGGGTCCAGACCGCCTCCCCCTTAACACACTCGATTAAATATCTCAACCAATCTTAACGCCTCCCTCCCAAAACTTGATGACGTTTTTTGTTTATCAATCTACAGTAGCTACAGCTGTTGGTGTATCGCTGAAAAGGGAGGGAATTGAGTGGAAGCTACCTATACTGCTGTTTGCGGATGATACAGTTCTGATGAGTGATAATGAATGGGAGTTGCAGGGTCTGGTAAATGAGTTTGGAACAGTGTGCGAAAAACGGAATTTGAAGGTAAATACGGGGAAGAGCAAGGTTATGGTCTTCGAAATGGGTGAAGTCACAGAGTGTGAGGTGAAGCTGAACGGTCAGGCTATGGAGATCGTCAACTCTTTTAAGTATCTGGGCAGTGTGTTGAGTAAAGATGGGACTATGGATGAAGAAGTGCGGGAGAGGGTACAACAGGGGAAGAGGGTTGTAGGAACGCTAAAAGCAGTAACAAGAAATAGGGTGGTCAGTATGGAAGTGAAGAAGTCCTTGCATGACAGTGTGGTAATCCCGACACTGACTTACGGAAGCGAAGCATGGACGTTGGTTGAGAGACTCAGACCAAGAGTGAGAGCAGTGGAAATGAATTACTTAAGGAGTGCGTGCGGAGTTACATGGAGGGATAGACAGACTAATGAGGAAGTATGAAGGAGGTGTGGTGTGGAGGTAGATGTGCTGGAAAGTGTGAAAAGGAACAACTTGAGATGGTTCGGCCATATGGAACGTATGGAAAGCGAGAGAATGACTAAGAGGATGTACGAGAGCGAGGTGGAGGGACAGAGAGGGAGCGGTAGACCGAATATGAGGTGGAAGGATGGAGTGAGGAAGTACATGAACGAGGGCGGTGCTGGTTGGGGGAGGGGCGTCGACTGACTGGGGACAGAGGTGCATGGGGGCGGTTCGTTCGTGGCCACAGAGGTGCATGGGGGCGGTTCGTTCGTGGCCATCCCTTCGGGAATCACGGCGTCAGGCAATAGATAGATAGATAGTAGCTACAGCCTGCTTTATATTGCATCAGCTACCCATAAGGGGATGGTTGGCTGTTTATTTGGTCTATATATTCAGTTATTCATATATGTTTATTTGGTCTATATATTCAGTTATTCATATATGTTTATTTGGTCTATATATTCAGTTATTCATATATGTTTTTGTTTCCTCCCTAGACCTACATCAAACTAAAAAGAAACAAAAAAAACATAGACCCCCCTTCAAGATAAATTTGTAAATTTTTCGATAGAAAAATTTCCCGGCCGAAGGCCGGTTCCTCTTAAAATTGCAGGCTCGCTATCGCTTGCCAGGAAAAAATAGACACCTAAGTGGCACGAAACGTCTTAAAATTGACAATGAAATCTCAAAACTTATGGGGCTAAGCATGAGTCCAGAAAACCGGCCCATCTCATCTTTTTTATTCAATACCTCTCTTAATTAACACTATCTAGTTCGACGTGTTGAGGGTTAATATGATAATATACTGTATATAATTATTGTTGAGTATTTTGCAAGATTTTAGGCTTGTTGTACAATGTATTTTCAGTTTTTCCTCTAGGCTAACAAAAACACCTTCCCCGACTTCCTAAACACACACACACACACAACTCCCCCTCCCCCTCCCCCTCCCCCACTCCCTTTATAGTAATAAAGTGAATGTCCATATGCAGCTGATAATGACTACAAACATAATTATAAGCTGATTAATTATCATAACAAAATTGGCGGGAATATACCTGCTGACTTTGTATTGTAAATATACCTTATTTATAAATATGGGTGATTTTAAGATATATAAAACAACAGTATGCATAGACCAAAGTATGTATCAGCTATAGAAATTTCGACTAACTGCTTATAATAAAGAATTGTTGACGGAGAGGGAGGGTGGATAGGTCCGCGATGTCGCCAATTTCCCACAATGCACACAGCTAAACATTGCTTTCAGCGCCTCTATCAGCCACTGTAGGCATTTATTGGTAGGGAGAATTATCCGGTGTTGCGATCGGGTGGTGATGGGCTGATGGTGGCCCAGTCTGTCTTGCACCCCCCGTCTGGTCAGGCTCAGTTGCCCCCATGGCTGGCCCCGGTTGTCGGCTGGGTTGGAAAAGCGGGGTGTAAGGAAACAGTGGTTATGTTTTGCGGTCTATATATTTATACATTCAATATATTCATTATTTTTTTAGTTTCCTCGCTAGACCTTCATCAAGCTTAAAAATAACATTCCCTAGACCCCCCTTCAAGATAAATTTTTACATTTTTTGGTAGAAAAATTTACCGGCCGAAGGTTACTCTTAAAATTGCAGGCTCGCTCTCGCTCGCCAGGAAAAAATCAACACCTGATATCACGAAAGGTCTTAAAATGAACAACAAAATGGGGCGTAAAGTCGTAAAGTCTTAAAGTCTAAAAAACAATGGGGCTAAACATGAGGGAGAAGGAGGACCAGAAAATCGGCCCCTCCCCCCTTAATTTGGTGATAGGAAAGAGCCTGAATTCCTGATCTCGTTAACGTTTCCGACTACGCATATAACCTATCTTCCGAATAACTAGGATTAGATAGATAGATAGCAAATAGATAGATAGATAGATCAGTAAGGCTTATGTCTATCGTGTCCTAATTAGCTCCCTCGAGGTTAAGCTTATTCATTTATGCCACAAGCTAAAGATAGGCTGTTTTTTCTGGACACCCTTCTCTCTCATGTTTAGCCCCATTGATTTTTAGATTTTATGACATTCGGCCCATTAGTTTGGCGATTTTAAGACCTTTTGCCCCTTTTCTTGTCAATATTAAGACTTTTTGTGTCATTTAGGTGTCGATTTTTTCCTGGAGAGCGATAGCGAACCTGTGATTTAGGAGGAACCGGCCTTAGGCTAGGACATTTGTCTACGGAAAATTGAACAAGTCTATCTCGTAGCGGGGTCATGGGGGTAATTTTGTTTAAACTTGATGGAGGTTTAGGAAGGAAACTAATAACAAAAATAATAATAATAATGATGAATAAAATATATATAATATATATATATATATCTTCCCTTAACCCTTGTCTTGGTTACATATGTAGTTTTATAGCCTTTTCGTTTCTATGAATTTTTTTTTTTATTTTTTATTTTTATTTTTTTCTGCATACTATTCTAGCTAGCGATTTTACTGGGTTCAGGAAGGATATGTAGGACATGGTAATGTTTGTATCCATTTGATCCCTAGAGCTCCTTCCTAAGCTGAACAAAATCGTGTAATTATAGCCTGAATTAAATGAAGAAAAGTGTCATGGTATAGTAAAAGGATTAATCGTGGTGTTTGAATAGCATTTACTTAAGGGAGCCCACCTCGCTTTTTGTTTCTCTTTCTCTCCCTCTCTCTTTGGCTTGTATCCATTCGGTCCCATTCAGCCTACTATTTTAAGACGTTTACCCCCATCCAGGTGTCAATATTTTCCTGGCGAGCGGTAGCAAGCCAGCACATATATATATATATATTTTTTTTTTTTTGACAGCAAGCTAAATTTGTACATTTTTCGATAGAAAAATGTCTCCGGTGAAGCCGGATTTCTCCATACAATGCTGGTTCGCTATCGCTCGCCAGGAAGAAATCGACACCTGGATGTGGATAAGCGTCTTAAAACATTTGTTTTTCTATGTTAATGAGGGAGACAAAAGGCATAGCTGCCTGCAGCGAGTGCCTCCCCCAGATTTCAAAGAGTGACAGGGCCGAAATCAAGGGACGTTCGAGCTAAAATGCCTGGACACACAGAGTTTGAAGCAATTTAAGTCATAGGAAGAGGGAAAGACTGATTCTGGGAGAGAGTTCCAGACCTCAGCAGTTGAATAGAAGAGAGTCTGAGAATAGCATTTCACTCCGAGGAACACTGATTATTGTAGTAGCGATAGAATAGTGAGAGAGATGCAACATTGCGGCGAAGAGAGAGAGATTGCAGAAAATTGGTGAGTGGACGGGAGTTAATGATACGAAAAGCTTTCCTTTCTACTTTATCTAGGAGTGCGGTGTGAGAGGATCCTCCCCACACATGTGAACAATACTCAATATAAGGACGCACTGTGCCCCTGTACAGAGCAAGTACCTGCGCAGGGGTAAAGAACCCCTTGAGGCGGTTGAGCTCACCCAGCTTCTGGGAGGCTGCCTTAGTGAGACTGGTAATATGGTCTTTCCAAGTGAGAGCAGAAGAAAAAGAGACACCGAGAACTTTGAGGGAAGATGAAGGGTTGATTTTTGTATTGTTGAAGAATAAGGGATAGTCCTCTGGAGGTTCCTGATGGGTAGTAAGATGGATAAATTGAGTTTTGGAAGCATTAAATGTAACAAGGTTTTCTCTACACCAATTGGAAATAGTAGCTAGATCAGAAGATAATAATTTTATGGCTTCATTACGTTTACTTTTGAGGGACTGCTGGCTGGGGCGTTCTGGAAAACTAATTGAGTGGTGTAAAGTGGAGTCGTCTGCATATGAATGGATGGGACTAGATGTACAGTTGAGAAGATCATTTATGAAAATTAGAAAGAGAATAAGAGATAGGACAGAACCCTGAGGAACACCGGAGTTGATAGGATGAGGAATTGAGCGATGGCCGTCCACAACCGCAGCTATGGAACGGCTGGAAAGGAAATTAGAGACAAAGGCACAGATGGAGGGACAGAAACCGAAGGAGGGCAGTTTGGAAATTAAAGATTTGTGCCAGACTCTATTGAAGGCCTTCGATATGTCTAGTGCAACAGAAAAAGTCTCACCGAAGTCCCGAAAGTTGGATAACCAAGGGTTAGTAAGATATGAAAGAAGATCACCAGTAGAGCGACCCTTAAGGAAGCCATACTGGCGATCTGAGAGCAGATTATGAGAAGAGAAATGCTTAAGAAATTTGGAAGCAAGAATAGTTTCAAAAACTTTAGAGATACAAGAGATGAGAGCAATTGGACGATAGTTGGAAGGTTGAGAGCGGTCACCCTTCTTTGGGACAGGTTCAATGAGAGCAAACTTCCAGCAAGGAGGAAAGACGTTAGAGGAGAGACAGAGACGAAAGAGTTTGCCTAGGCAGGGGGTCAGCACGGAAGCACAGTTTTTAAGTACAACAGGAGGAACACCGTCCGGACCGTATGCCTTCTTAGTATTAAGCCCAGAGAGGGTAGAAAGTACATCTTTAGAAGAGATTAGGATATTAGGCATAAGTAGGAGAGAGGGGGGTGGAGAGGGAGGAATAGCACCGGAATCATCTATGGTAGAGTTTCTGGCAAAAGTTTGAGCAAAGAGTTCAGCTTTGTCAGAGGAAGAAGTGATGGTTGTGCCATCAGAGTGGAAAAGGGGAGGGAAAGACGAGGAAGAAAAGTTGTTGGAGAGGTTTTTGGCAAGATGCCAGAAAGCTTGGGAAGAGCTAGAGTTGGATAGTTCAGTGCATTTATTATTGATGAAAGAGTGCTTAGCAAGTCAAAGAACAGATTTGGCTTGATTCCGGGCAGAAACATAGGAAGAATGAGGTTCTTGAGTTTTAAGGCGTTGGTACTGTTTGAATGCTTCCTCCTTATTGTGGACAGCAGTAGAACAAGCGTGAGTAAACCAAGAATGTTTTGCATTAGACTGAGAGAAAGAAACTGGAATGTACGCTTCCATGCCCGAGAGGATTACCTCGGTAATACGTTCAACACTCTCTGAGGGTCCTCGGCCACGGAAGCAGAAGTCATTCCATGGCTGAATGGGGCCGAATTGATAATAGCCAAAGAGAGAGGGAGAGAAAGACAAAACAAAAAAGCGAGGTGGGCCCCCTTAATGAAAAGTCAGGTGATACTTACAGCACACAGGCAACGGGAAATGGGACTGGAGACCAAGACAAACCCACAACGATCTTCACACCTATCAGTTGTGGCCAGCTTCGGAAGTAACAGCATGGCACCTAATAAATGGAATTGTTGGTGGTGTAATGGTTTAGATGCTTATGTTCTGGGTGTGGTGTCCCGAGTTCGAATCCCGGGAGGACCATATGCTTTCGTTAGTTTATTCAAGTGCATCGGAGTTTGTAATTGATGATTAATGTTAAGAACGGGGTGTTACTTAATTATATGATTTGTAGATTTTATTACCATATGTGAATGCATACAAATGTTAAGATATTGTATTTATAGTAAGAAGTTGGCAACGTCTTCTCAAAAAAAAATGTAAACAAGAATGAATGCGCAAATATAATTTCATAGTCATTTGACCTAACAATAAGCTCATAGCTACAACACTGTGTGTGTGTGTGTGTGTCCATCACATGTTATGCATATTATGGTGGTAGTGAGTTAGAGTGTCTGGTGAGTGTAGTATAACTGAAAGTCAAGAACAATAAATATGGAGGATGTGAGATACATGTTCAAGAGCTAAGGGAACGGGGTTGTTCCCGAACACTAGTAATGGGATAGTACCTCTACTGAGTGCTTTACTAATTATAATGTATTACCCATCACATCACCGTAGGAGTGAAGTGTAAGGTATTGCTTCCGCCCCTGTGCAGCTGTCTGTTCGCAATACAGTATATCTCAAGAATGAACCATTTCTTTTTTGGAAGCAAGTATTCATTATCCCAAAATCATATTTTTCTGCAAAGCTAACTAAGATTTCACCCCTGTCATTCTGTTGACCTACTCCAAACTTTTCAATGCATGAATCTCCTGACATATTTTCTTCCAACTTTTGCATTGAAATCTCCGATAATAATTTTATACTGTGTTTTTCTTGGTCTAGAATGCTGATGATGTCTTCATAAAAAAAATTAATTTCTTTATCGGAACTTTGTGAAGTGGGTGCGTATACTTGAATTACTTTTTAAGAGTGTATCGTTTGCAAAGTTTGATCACAAACCATAGTCTGCGTGTTTCCAAAGAAAAAAGATCAAGAGTGTTCAACCGGTCCTTATAGCTTATGTCCTTATGGCTGACATTCACCATCTGTCAAAAAAGTTACACGCATAGTTGCAGACATTGTATACGAGTCATGTGATCAATGTCTTAACCCCTTCCATACCGGCTACGTCTTTTTAATTTTATTCTGACTACAATTAGACGATTTCATGCAGTTTACAAAGGATCTCCAACAATTAGCAGGTTCGAATTATCTCTCTCAACCCTTTTTACTAACACTTATCCTTCTTAAACTGCCCAAAACCCCCAGAAGGTAAAGTAGGACAGTAAAAGAGACAGACAGAAACGGCTAAGGTTGGGTAGACGATGCCAAACCTCACTCTGGATAGGACCAGCCCTCACCTACACGGTATAAATCTTTATATATATTTTCCATAACGTTTCGAGCTCAACAGGAGGCTACCCATCTTCAGAGAGACTGCACAAAAAGTTGATCACACCATTCATGTAGGCTACATTTTGTTGTTACATCATATTTATTCGAGCCACAATCTAAAATATCACACATAGGCCTGTCAGGCAAGCACGGATATAATAGTCACTCATATTCCATCGCAGCATCTAAAATCGGAATCACCGAACGAATTTTGTGTAGTCAACCCTATTTGCCCGAGACGTTATATACAGTAGGCCTACACTCCACTAGTTTAGCGATAATAAGACGCTTCACCCCATTCAGGTGTCGATTTTATTCTGAGCGATCGATAGCGAGCCTGTTAGAAGAAATCGGATTTCGGTCGGGACATTATTCTATCGAAAAATATGCAAATTTAGCTTGAAGGATATCTGGGCAGTGGCGGATCCAGGGGGGGGGAGGGCCTTAGTGACCAAAATTGAGCCTTTACATCTGATATATACTGCATTTTTTCTGAAATACAATACATATAAAGTTATGGCACCCCTCATGTAGGCCTATATATATCAGCCCCCCCCCCCCCCCCCCCTTTAAGCCTGAGCTGGATCCGCTCCTGTATCTGGGTGGGTAATTTTCAGTTTGAAAGAAGTCTGGCAAGGCGATTTTGTTAGCCTAATTGACAAGCTAAAATACATTGCTCGATAATAGAAAATGCAAGCAAAGTGGGGTGCGAGATTATCTATATATTACCTTACCCTAAAATGATGCAACAAAGAGAACGAGCATAAGCTACTTCGAAGAAAACGTTTGTAAACAATAATTTGACGGATAACATTTTTATTTTTAGAATAACCTTCAAGAATCAAGATGCAGCAGAAGAATGTTGTTTGGCGATTTCCTTTGTCCATTTTTCGTGAGTTTTTATCAGAAACATGATTAAGAGAGCTTCAGTGAGTATAGTTTTCCACTTTAGTCAAGAAAAGTATAACCAAGTATTAAAAAGAGGCTAGGGTCTGCCATCATGATAGGCTAGACAAGTCACAATAGGATGGGCTAGTGGAATAACTCTGTCATTATTTTGTTACACCGCTTACAGTATAGTACCTCAATAGAACTACTCATTCCTTACCTTCACAACTTTAACTTTGTCATTTCTTCATAGGCTAGATGAATAAAAGCTAGATTCCTAGATACTGGTAATATTAAAGGAGACGGACGCACATTATTATCCCCCCTCCCTCCCCCCAGCAATTAAACAACCCCTGCATAGGCCTACCAATACCATTCTTGTTAATATTGTTATTATAATTATTATGTTCCTTCCAACAACCAACTATACTCCTAAAATCGATTAATGAAATTTACAAACACATGTGGCAGTCCGTGGATTCGAATCCAGGATGCTCACACCGAAAATCAACACCTTATGCATCGCACCACGTAGACAGTTAAGTCCTAGGCCTATTATTATCATTAATACATAGGCAGAAATTGTTATTAGGCTATTAGCCTATTACTGGTCCTTTATTATTATTTAGGCTAGGCTACTGGTATGTATTAATAATATTGTTAAAGCATAGGCTTATGGTCCTAATGGAATAGGCGGCAAGGAAGTAGTATGCGGGCGTATCGCCCGCCTTTTTTTACACTAGCCTTCAGTACTCGATCACAGGCTCGCGATTACGTTCTCGCCTATTTTGACTGCCGTGGGATACAATAATATGTTGAAGGGGGCTTTTCTCCCGCTCACTCTCCCATGACTTATTGTCATCATCATATAAATTGCGGAGTTACATGGAGGGATAGACAGACTAATGAGGAAGTAAGAAGGAGGTGCTGGAAGTGTGAAAGGAAACTTGAGATGGTTCGGCCATATGGAACGTATGGAAGGGTGTAGAGCGAGGTGGAGGGACAGAGGGGGAGAGGTAGACCGAATATGAGGTGGAAGGATGGAGTGAGGAACTACATGAACGAAGGTGCTGGTGGGAGGAGGGGCGTCGACTGACTGGGGACAGAGGTGCATGGGGGCGGTTCGTTCGTGGCCACCCCTTCGGGGGTCACGGCGTCAGGCAATAGATAGATAGATAGATATAAATTGCCCGCAGGGGGCAAATTACAGAAAAAAAAAATCAAAATAGACGGAAACGTAACCGCAAGCGCACAAGGGCACAACCTTTCTAAACATGACGACCATACACCCGGATACTACATCCTTCCTGAATGGGTACTTGCCAGTTAGGCTTGCGACCCTCCCTGGAAACAATTAAGCCAGATAATTAAACAATTTGCCTCGATGGAGGTTGTTCATTCGTGACCACACCCCTCGGTAATCAAGGCATCTGGTACAGTAATAGATAGATACCAGTAGATAGATAAGGCCTAACACTGCCATCAAAAACTGGAACGACCTACCCCAGTCAGTCCGTGAAAAGAGAACACTGTATTCCTTCAGACGTAGCCTGAAGGAACACCTGAACCGGACAGCTGCGAGAAGGGAGCACCAAGCTTATGTCTACTACTAAATACGACAAGGCGGGTGCCCAACCCCGAAAGGAGTTGAAATAGGGGAGCTATCCCCCCGCCAAAGGCGGCTTTCTAGGGCCTTTCCTAGCTGATGCTGAGAGGATTGGGTTCTAGTCATGTGGTGATGGGCTGGTCTATCCGAGTGAGAACTGAGCGATCTCTGCCATACCCATAGCTTACTCTGACTGTTCCTTTTACTTATATATCTTCTAGATCTCAAGTGGCGGCGTCTTTTCCGTGGATTGACCTCCCTACTGCCAACCTAGAAGTTGGCAGTTTGGGAGCCAAAGCGTCACATTTTTCCCTTACCCCTCAACTTTCCCTTCATAATTGCTGAGGGGCACAGGGCCTTGGGTGGGGCTTTGGTTTCCCGGGCGTTTCCGCACCTTCCTCAGCTCCCTGCCTTGGAGTGGCTTCGGTCACCCGGGCTTTGTTAGTGGTAAGCATGGAGGATTTTGTGGGGGCGCTCGTTTATGGCCTTGGCCTTGCTCGAGACCTTGGGGCTGTTCGGCCAGGCAGCCTGGGGAACAACAACAACAACAACAACAAGTTACAAAACCTAGATTTCATTAACCCCTCTCGAGCAGGGGGTTTTGGGCTATTTTGGGCATATTCAGGCCCTCCTGAATGATAAATCAAGTATCTGCATGAAAAGAAATGTATTCAGCAAAAAACTAGGCGCTAAAAGCTTCAAAATGAGACCAGAACGAGCTACGTAGCACTCGTCGTTCTCACGCAGTGTTACCACTAACATGGGAGTTTAGCGTATAGCGGCATATTTTTTCCCACTACGCTCACTACTGGCAATGCTGCCGGCCTCTCGAGAACAGAGGGAATATGAGTCAGTGGGCGGCGGTAAGCCCTGGGAGTCGGCTGTGTGGCCCGCTGCGCTCCCGGCCATTTGCACTCGATTTTAACCCTTTAAAAGCCTTAATAATGCTTGTAACTTACTGCAAATTTACCGCTCTTTAGGGGTCAAGGTGCTATGACTGGCCCATATATATTTGTTTAAAGTTTAACTTCTACTGTACTCTGCTACATCATTTATTTGCGTATACTGTTACTGTATGGGGACGGGTTATGAGTATAAATTGTGTGTACTAAAATGCTTAATGATTACAGAGCCCGGCTGGCATTGGTCGAGTTATAATGGAGCTGATGATAGGGACATAATGGTACATGCATCACACACTATCAGGAGCCAGGGGAACCAACCAGACTTTCCTATGAGGAGAACGTTGGAGAGGGCTACCCACATCAAAAAGGTATGGTACCGTAAACTGGGACGTTGGAGAGGCTACCCACATCAAGAAGGTATGGTACCGTACCGGTACCGTAAACTTGGATCACTGAGGTGTATACAGACTTATTTTAGGTGTTTTCATTGATAACTGTGTAAAAGCGTCTGTTAAGACATCAGTTTGACAACAATATGTAGCTGGAGAAAGAACGCCATGTAATATATATAACAACATGAACAAACACATACAAATAGATTTTGCCTGACATGTTTGTACGGTATGGAAAAATATACAAAATTTATACTTTATACGTATTTGTATGAAGGATATACAACATTGATACTTTTTACCAATAAAATATCCAAATTCACCCCATTTAATGGTAGAGCTAATGTATCACTTTTGTAATTACTCTGGATCAGGGTACAGGTATTGATATTGGTTGAAAGGCTGATCCATGTTTTGCCTGGTGGCCAGTCTTAATACTGCTTGTCCTTATCAAATCCCCTACCATTGAAATACTTTCTCAGGACCTCATCCCAGGATTTCCTCGGTCTATCAACTGCCGTTCTATCAACCACTCCTTTACTTCTAACGTGCTTCATCCAATCATCTTCAATTGTTTATAGCAGTCTGTCAATATACATCACCTCACCGACACACTCTATACCAAGTTGCTCTCTCAACTCTGCACTAGTTGGTCTCTTTCACTGAGGCATTACACTTACATCTCATCATGTTCATTTCAGTACACTCCCATCTTTGGCTATCATCATCTTTGACTGCCCATGTCTCACTACCATAAAGAAGCACACTTTTCACCCGGCAGCATACAGCTTTCTCTTAGTATGGAGTGAGATACCGGTACCCCTCATCGTCAATATTGTTACCGGTAGCAATTCTGCTAACTTCTTCCTCCCACTTCTAACTTTTGTTACTGAGCTAGACTCTGCACCACCCCTAGTGCTGGCCATGTCTCCCAGGACAGCAAAGTTATTCAACACACTCCTAAGACATCCCTAATGTGGACTCTTTCTACCCTAAGCTAAAGTTGGCAGTTCCCACGGCATGTTATACAGGTATACCGGTATTCAACCACAAGACTCAGACCACCTTCCACACCACTACACTTTATATATGAAGCACCCAACATTCAACACAACACACTTGATAGAATTGCTACCTACACCCTTCTTACATGCATCTCATAGCCAGACCCCACTTTTCACTGTAGTGTAGTTCCACCCTCTTCTCCATTCACCAATAAGTTGTTTTTCCTACATAAACTCTAGAACCCCTACTTTTTATACTCGCCTTCACCTTTTTTTAATTTCTGTGTTGTGCCCTCCAAACTATCTGCAATCAACACCAGGTCATCAGTATATACCATTTCCATAGCAGTCCTGTTTCTAAAATCTGTTAACAGTTCTTCTAACACCATAATGAAGAGTAAAGGACTCAGCATTGACCACTGGTGGACCCACACTTTTACTGAAACTCTTAATTTTCTTCATCATTCACTCTTACAGTTGTTCTTAAACATGATCATGATCACTTTTAAGAGTAGGGTATGGTAAAGTAAATATATATACCAGGTATCACTTACTTTAATAAGTGTAAGTTATTGTAAAATAATGTATCATTGCTTGAAATCAGACACCATAATTATGTCCACAGGCTAGGCACACACTGAGATACAGTATAGACAACACAGGGTTACATTGATTTATGTATCTATTAATAGTTTTTTAAGTCAGCCTCTACAATGTGCTTCACTACATTATAAGGTGTGCATTGTCTTCAATAAATTAAATCTGGAAAACTAAGCTGCTCTTTCCTGTATGGCCTGAATTTCAATGTGCACAATGTTGAGTCAATCCACCTCAAGAGAGCCATCCTTGGTAAGGATATATGATCACTCATTACAGTACCGGTATACTGTATAGTGTAAGTTTGTACTTCTCTTTCCCTGATATTTGTCTCCTCATACATTTTGTCATGATGGTAGTAGAATGAAGGAAGTGTAAGATTTTAGTTACATAGCCTCTTTTTTTCCGCAGGCTGTAGTACCAGTCCAAGAAGCAAGATGTGATACAGAATAGACTGCTGTTCAGAACCTTCGTCCACTGCTACCTGCCTACCATGACGGAATCTCACCTCCACGACTACCTCCTTAACCTCTCCTCCAACGACTGGGAGATCTTTTACGGGGCCACAGGTTAAACATTTACTGGAGAAATTATACCTACATAATGAAGGAGTCTTAACAATATAATAGACAGTGGTGGGCGTGGGCGCGCCGATTTGGCGCTCTGCGCTCTGCGATCCGGTGCGCACTACCAATATAGAGGAGCGCGGAGCGAGGAGCGGCAAAAATCTGAACTCGGAGTGCAGGCGAGGAGGCAACTTGAATTTCGCACTCCTTTCTGGCGCTCCGAAAGCAATTTTTCCTGTCAACAACAGGTTCAAGAACGTCATTATCGTGTACAGTCATCGTACGGTGTTACTCACGGTGTTAGTGAACTGTGATACAGTGATACTATGATAGTGACAGTGATAGTGATCATATCAATCATATCATATTATGATATTAAATTATTAATCGTTTAATCATGTAATCAACTAATCATGTTGTTATTGTATTGTTAGGCTTGTTAGCTTGATAAGTTTAACTGTTTAAGTTTCTCAGTTTGGACAGTTTCTGTAATTCTTTATGTCATATCATAGATATCATTGGACAGTCACAATGTCACAATGATATCAATCATATCATTGATATGACATAAAGAATTACAGAAAGTGAGAAACTTAAACTTCAGAAAGACACCATGACTTGAGGTTTTTTGAATTTTTTGAATTTTTTGAATTTAATGAAGTGAAAGACAAATGATTGTATTAATTTAGGTAAATAATTAAATAACTTCTAGAAGCTGTTTTTTACTTTTTTTTATTATATACCTATTTTTGGGAGCGCGGAGCGCAGGAGCGCAGAGCGGGAAGCGCATCGGGTCGGCTAACCAAAGGAGCGCGTGAGCGCTGCCGCATTACCTTATGTCTGAGGAGCGCGGAGCGCTGCCGCATTACCGGTCCCACCGGAGCGCGCCCACCACTGATAATAGAACCCATCTCTTGTGTACTACCCGGGCGTTTACGCACCCTCTCAGCTCCTCGCCATGGAGTGGCTTCGGTCACCCAGGCTTTATTGTGGTCGGCAGGGAGGGTTCTGTGGGGGCGCTCGTTTATGGCCTTGGCCTTACTCGGGGCCTTGGGGCTGTTCGGCCAGGCAGCTAGGGGAACAACAACAACAACAACTTGGGGTATATACTGTATATGTGAGGTGGAAGGGCAGAGAGGGAGAGGCAGACCAAGAGTGAGATGTAGGGATGGAGTTGAGAGGTATATGAGTGAAAGTGGTGTTGGGTGAGAGGAGGGGTGCCATCTGACAGATGACAGAGGAGCATGAAGGTGTTTCATATGAGGTATAAGAAAAACATTGGAAAATTCTAGACTTCATGAACAAGTAATAAATGTCCGTTGTAAATGAGCATCCAGTTTGACTTCTACTTTGCTACATTCTTTACTAGCCTGTGTGGGGTTTAGTTATGAATAACAAACAGTTTGCTAAACATTTTAACAATTGCAGAACATGAGGTGCTGGAGTGGCTGTGGACCTGATGACAAGGGGGACATGATGCACCCAGCACCACCCTACATCCAGCAGCCCATACACCATCCCACCATATGAGGAGAAGGTTCAGAAGCTTAGCCATCTCAGGAAAGAAAGGTATTAGTTACATAAATAAACTCAGAAATTTGACAGAATGAATACACACATAATTTTAGGGGGAACATTTTATTGTCATTTCACTTTGTCATTTACCTGATGAAACTTTAAGCAAAATCTTGTCAGTGACATGCTCCTCCTCTTATGGTGTTTATATTAAGGTACCGGGTATCAGTGTTGGTCTTGATTGAAAAGCTACGCCATATTTTGTATAGGTATGCCTGATGGCTTCTTGCCATGCTTCACAATACTTTCCAGTGTCTGTCAATTCCCCAAACCTTGAGATCCTTTCACTGGACCTCATGCCAGGTCTTCCCCAACTTACTGACTGTCATTAATTGACCATTTTCATATAGTACTTGTAATGCGCTTCACCCAGTCATTCTCGTCTATTTTCTCCACATGGCCCAACCACCACAGTCTACATACCGGTTCATACATGCATACATAAATTTAGATACTGAGTGCTCCACACGAAGTGCGGTTCCAGTCTCACGTCCTAATGGCGGCACTCCAGGCAGCCCTGTTCAGAGCTGCCATACTTGTCAGGTTTATTTTTATGTAAGATAAGGCCGTAAAGTTTGATTTATAAATTCTGTACGATATCAAGTCACAATCTCACTTTGTTTTTGTTAGTCCTTCTCTCACTGTGGCAAATTCACATCATGCTCATATTAATACACTCAAGTTTTCATGCATCATCCTCTTTGACTGTCCATATCCCACTACCAAATAGCAGCATACAGTACAGCTTCACTTAGTGTGTAGGGAAAAACCCTTTGGTGTCAATAGTGGTAGCATAAGAATTCTTTAAACTTTCTTCCACCCACTTAGGATTCTTGCATCCAAGATATTCTCTGCACCACTCCCAGCACTGATCTATATCAACTCTTTCCACCCTAGAGTCATCTTGGTGTTTCCCACAGTACGTCATACAGGTATACCGGAACCTGTATTCAATGTCAGTAGCCTATTCAGACTACCTCCAACACCTACACTTTTTATGTACAGTATCAAACATTCTTGCGCACCACACATGATAAAGTTGCTACCCACACCCTTCTTGCATACACTGCATAACCAGACCCCACTCTTTTCTACAGTACCGTACCTCCATCTACTTAAACCACCATTACCTTTATTTTATCCGCATTAAAAGTGGGGATTGGGCCTGAGTATATACATACATACATACAACTCTAGGGCCCCTGGTTTCAGTCCCTTCACTTCAAAATGCTATCATCAGCACCTTCCAAATCAAGATCAGGTTGTCAGAATAAAAATACATCATCATCAGGTTATTAGAATATAGCAACTTCCTTAGCAGTCCTGTCCTAAAATATGTTGATTGTGCTTCTAACATCATAATGAAGAGTAGAGGACTCAGCTCCAACTCCTATTGGACCATACATTTACTGTAAACATTTTACTTTATTCACCATTCTCTCTCACATTTGATTAAAGAGATATTTGTTCTGGACCCCATTCTCCCTCATATTTAGCCCCATTAGTTCAAATTGAAGGTTTTGGCCTTATCCATGTTAGCATATGTAAACCAATGTGGCAAACCTGGGTAACATTATTTAGGGGCTGAGTCAAGGGTGAGAATGACTAAGAGGGTGTACGAGAGCGAGGTGGAGCGACAGAGAGGGAGAGGTAGACCGAATGAGAGGTGGAAGGATGGAGTGAGGAAGTACATGAACGAAGGCGGTGCTGGTTGGGGGGAGGGGCGTCGACTGACTGGGGACAGAGGTGCATGGGGGCGGTTCGTTCGTGGCCACCCCTTCGGGGATCACGGCGTCAGGCAATAGATAGATAGATAGATTATAGGATTTAAGTGTTTGTGTTTGTGTTTCAAATGGTCCGAGAATGCATCCCCATTTACCCCATTAATTTTAGGGTTCGCTATACAATTTTTCCTTTTAAGATGTGGTTTTCAGGAACGTACCCCAATCGTAAATCGAGGGAGATCTGCACTGTACTAGAAAATATGAATGAAGTTGGTAGAGCACTCGCCTGCAGACCGAGAGGTCAAGGGTTCAAGGCTCATTCCAGCCAGTGTGTGTTATTGGCAGACGACAGTGCTGTGGTATGCGGCGAGGTCTAGCAATCTGTGACAACTGTCCACTGCAACTTTCTCTTCATAATTGCTGAGGGGCACAGGGCCCTTGGGTGGGGCTTTGGTTTCCCGGGCATTTCCGCACCCTCCTCAGCTCCCCGCCATGAAATGGCTTCGGTCACCCGGGCTTTGTTGTGGTGGGCAGGAGGGGTTCTGTGGGGGCTCTCGGTTATGACCTTGGGTTTGCTCGGGGCCTTGGGGCTGTTCGGCCAGGCAGCCTTGGGAACAACAACAATAACAACAACAACATACCCATAGCTTACTCTGACTGTTCCTTTTACTTACACTCAACCCTCAGCTATCACTCCTAATTGGTGCAGCTATAGCCACGCGGTAGCCGTAACTGCGATAGCCATACTGATGAACTAATGGAAATAATTCTAATTGGTGCCTGGGTGCCGAATTTGACAACTAGTTTTCGTATTTTGCGATTTTTACCTAATAATTTCCACTGAACACTAACATAACATAATAATTATAAGAAACATTATCAAAATTAAATATAAGAACATATTTCACCATCACATTTACCTTTTTAGGTGTATTGAGGGATTTAGGTGGGTTGGGTTCCGAGGCTAGGGGTGGCGAATTATTGGCCGCTCCTACGTTGCTCTATCTCGTTCAGTATCCCTTCAACATCAAATCCTTCAAATTCTGAAGTGTCATCATCCACTGTATCCAATTCAAGTGCCGTAAGTAAAGGCTGTTCATCGATTTGTTGCCGTGGTCGAGGCTCACCGGAGGGGCCCGGTTGAGGGTGGTCGGAGGGGCCTGGTTGAGGCTGGTCGGAGGGGCCTGGCCGACCACGAAAGAAGTCTGTGATCTGGCGTTGCTGGAGAGAGTTGATATGGGCGTGGTACCTATCCTCATAACCTGCCAAGACCTGATTAAGTAAGGATGTCCTTGTTTCACTGTTCACGTTTGAATCTTGCTCAATAATATGCCGCATCTGTCCACCTAACTCTATGAGGAGTTTTATGTCGCTCATGGGAATGCCGTCCATTTGTGTTTCAATATTCTCTTCATCTTCTGCACTATCCTCCTGTCCTTCTTCGTCCTCCTGGAGTAGGTCTTCTGCTGTAACATTTGCTGGCCTCAACATTTCCCTGATACCCTCGACAGTTGTCTCTGCAAAACCACGGCCAGCGATCCCTCTTGCCTCCTCTGCTGCTGCCTCTAACTCTGCATCCACTGACTGCAGCTCACCTGCCACTATTACCTGCCTGTCCTCTGGTAGACCCTCCAAAATGTTGCGCCATGCATGGTTGATTGTAGCCGGGGTTACATTCTTCCAGCAATCTACCACCAAGTCTATTGCCTTTTTGACATTGTAATTCTTCCAATACCGAATCACTTTTTTTTCAGATTCGGTATTTGCTTCAGCTTCCTCGTCCTCTCCTTCATCCTCACTATCCACCAACTGCTGAATAAGTTGATTGTCTTGTGTTGCCTGCCGCATCTGACGAAACTGCCGTCGAGAATATGCAGCCTTCACTACCGCAATCACCTCCTGGTCGAGGGGCTGGATTAGGGAGGTTGTGTTGGGAGGCAAGAATTCCACTTTCACGTTAGGGTTCTCCGTCCTCATAAGGGGTGAATGGCCAGGGGCATTATCCAGCAGGAGTAGAATGTTAAATCTAACGTTCTTGGCCTTGCAGTACTCCTTAACTTCCGCGACGAATGCTTCCTTAAACCAGTCCAGGGAGAGCTTGGCAGACATGTATCCTTTCTTGGAAGATAGCCAGTGGACATTTAGGTTGTTCATATCATGCCCCTTGTAAGCCCTAGGCCTCTTGGCGCGATGAATGATGGTAAGTTTCAAGCAGCAGCTACCTGAAGCATTCATGGCGAAGAGCAGGGTGAAGCGTTCTTTTATCGCCTTTCTACCCCTAATTTTGGCTGACTTGTTGGTGATAAATGTACGTTTGGGCATTGTCTTCCAATAGAAGTTTGTTTCGTCCATGTTAAATATTTGGTCTGGAGTGTATTGTCCCGCTTCTATGATGTTTTTCAGGGCCTCTGGATATGCACGAGCGGCAGGCCTGTCCCCACTAGCCGCCTCACACCCGATACTTTAACACTCTTAATTGTATGGCGGCTCATGAACTTGCTAACCCACCCTTTGGAAGCCTGAAATGCTTGGGGGTTATCCACACCAAGCTTACGAGCCACACTTTGATAAATCTCCTTGGCTGTGACCGTAATCTCACGTGTGTCCACGGGCAAGTTCCGCTTTGCCTGCTTATTCAAGTATCGCCCCAACACTTGTTCCGTCTTAAGTAGCACTTTATTAGAACTTCGAAAGGCATTCGATGCAGCAATTGATGGGGCAAGTTTCATGTGACTCTTTATGTTTTCGCGCTTTTGATAAATCCCCCTCACTGTCAATTCATTCACTCCAAACTTCTTTGCCACACTCCTTTTTGTTTCACCTTTGCCTATTAAGTCCACAATTTCCTGTTTCTGAGCATACGTAAGGTTCTTTCTCTTCTTAACACCTTACGAGCGGCCTATGCGGTTTATTTATGTGTACCGCACAGCGGGGTGTTTTTAGCCAAAATAGGGCTGTTTACGTGATCATTTTCATGCCTAAATAAGACCCAGAACGTAAAACAAGTACCTATCCCTGAAAGGGCATAAACAGAGCTTTCGAATGACACCATAACGATCCTTGTATGATGGATAGTTTTCTTGCAATAACCGTGCAACGCGAGTGCAAAAAGCAGGTAATTCGGTACTTTCAGTACATAATTGAGTATGTAGCGAGTGAGAGAGGGAGGAGGGAGCTGAGATTTGTGTCAGTAGGTTCGCCGCGGTGGTCTGGAGCAGTCATACGCTCGCTAGTCTCCTGCCACCACTTGTCTCTCTCTCTCAGCCACATTACGTGCTGAAATTGCCACTCGAGTTATGTCGAGCGCCGCCACATAGTCCAGCTTTTTTTAACTCGACTTATGTTGCTCGCCGCTAATTAAGGGTTAATGTCTCGATTTGGTGCGGTCACATTACGCTGAGTGAAGGTAGGGGGATTCGGTGGCCGTTGGGGTGGGTTAGTAGCCATTGTTCACAGGTATAAAAACACTTCACAGCTTTCACCAGACAACAATGGGGGTACAAGTAAGACTGAGAAATTGTAAGTATGGCGGGAGGGTAGGAGGATGGGTGGCGGCCAATCACAGCGCTTGCTTCCCATGAGTCACGCCCAATCAGGGAGCGAGTATCGTAAACGTATGCTTGCCGCCCGCCTGGGAATTCCCAAGCCCGGGAATTTCCAATTTTGTTGTATTTTTGGCCACATTTGGTGTGTGATAGCCAGCTCATAGGCGTGAAAGCCATGGTCTGACAGCTTTTGGGGAGCAGGCGATAGCTGTGGAACGCGATAGCTAAGTGTGATAGCTGAGGGTTGAGTGTATATGTTTTCTAGATCTAGATGTCTAGAATTCAGTGAATCACAGCTCCAACCTTTGAAATCAGTGAAAAACTTGGGCGTTGTATTCGACAAAAATCTGAACTTTAAGAATCATATAAATAGTGTCGTGAAGAGTTGTCACCTTTACATTCGTAACCTTTATGCTATAAGGAAGTTCTTGAGCAAGGAATCTCTTTTGACCCTCATTCATTAATTTGTTATATCTAGAATTGATTACTGTAATTCATTGTTCATTGGTCTACCAAATGTTACTTTGAAGAAACTCCAGTCTGTTCTTAATAGGTGTGCTAGACTAATATTTTCACTTCTACCCAGAACACCCACCACATATTATCTAATAGATCTACACTGGCTTCCCATCAAGGCCAGAATAGAGTTTAAAGTGTGCCTACTGACATTTAAGGTGCTGAGGTTTGGTGAGCCTAAGTATTTGTTGGATCTTCTATTTCCAACACATAATGAGTCAAATGTGAATTTACGTAGTGGTGATGACCCATATCGCCTTTATGAGCCCAGAGCCATTGGGGAACGTGCTTTTGCTGCTAGATCCTTTTCTTATGTTGCCCCACGTCTATTCAATCGACTTCCTGTGTCACTTAAGCAGTTGAATTTTGTTGACGCTTTTAAGAAACAACTGAAGTCGCACATATTTCTGAGGGCTTATGATATTGGGGAGCATAGAGTTACTGATGACTATAAGCTCTAAAATATATATATATTTTTTTTTTTTTTTTTTTTTTTTTTTTGAAATGGAAAAATTTAAGTTAATGTGAGCGCTCGTGAATCCATTTGGAGAATTGGCGCTCGAACAAATAAAATACCAGCATATTATTATTATTATTATTATCTCAAGTGACGGCGTCTCTTCCATGGATTGACCTCCCAATCTACCAAGATTGGAAGTCAAAGCGTCACATTTTTCCTTTGCCCCTCAACTTTCTCTTCATAATTGCTGAGGGGAACAGGGCTCTGGGTGGGGCTTTGGTTTCCCGGGCGTTTCCGCACCCTCCTCAGCTCCCCGCCATGGAGTGGCTTCGGTCACCCAGGCTTTATTGTGGTCGGCAGGGAGGGTTCTGTGGGGGCGCTCGGTTATGGCCTTGGCCTTGCTCAGGGCCTTGGGGCTGTTCGGCCAGGCAGCTTGGGGAACAACAACAACAACAACAACAACAACAACAACAACAACAACAACTGTCCACTGCAGTCCTTGAAACATCAGAGCATGTACCCTAGCCCCACTCTTGAGCAGGGAGTGCATGGTGGTAAAAAAATGCATCATCATCATCAGGGGCATACTAGGCAACTATACAGTAGAGCAAAACTTATAACCTTATATATTTAATTATAATGACTAAAATTAAAGCAAATTTTTTGGCCAGGAGTAAATATTTTCTCATTTGCCAGCCTGGTAGGCCTACTCTTAGAGGTAGTTTTAATGATACTGGTATACTAATATTATTTATTTGCAGATGTTTGCCTGACTCCACCAGAATTTAACAATGAAGTAATGAGCTCCAAGCCTGGCAAGAATGCTGACCAGGAAGACAGAACAGAAGATTAATATACTGTACAGTAAAATTAATAATGGTTTGTATTCTTTTTGTTTTGTATTTATACTGGTAGTACAATATCTGAATACAGTATTTACCAGAGTAATTTATTGTTTTTAAAAGTAACTAAAGGTAGCGCCAACGAACTTAAAGGTTAACTACAGGGATGAACGAAAAAACAAAGATTAATGCAGGGTCATAACTTGGCATGAATATACTGTACTGTAATATGTATATGGGCAATATCGATATAATTCCATTAAACTCCAGAACAAAATACTAATATATATAGTCGTTGGTGACGAATTGGCATTTTCAGCCAGCTGGAGTGACTCCATTGTGTAGAGACGCCGTTTGTAATCAAGATATGCGGTCCTGAACAGTGAGGTCTGTTTTTCGTAATTAATACCTTTCAATTCAATACTCAAGCTCTGCAAAAGATCGACCAACGTCCTGATGATGTGGTGCACATCAAGAAATAATCCCAGCTCGCCAGCAATTAACATATATGCAGTGTTTATGCATGTTTAGCCTGGTCCAGAGTTGAGGGAACTCAGTTCTAAGGCCTATTTCGTAATGATAATATCGTTTTCTGTCCAATTTATATATCGCGGTCCCTTGGCCAGACAGTGGTGAAGCCAAATGTTGAGCTGTAGGACTAAACATGCATACAAATTATAAGAGTTTCTCAAATAAAAAAAACCCACAGATTCACCCATTTCCCATGTCGAGAGTTCCCGACATTAGCTACAGTTACGTCATGGTAAACACGCCAGTTCGCGCCACATAAAATAACTTAGATAAGCTATATTTCTATATTGTTAAAACAAATTGATGAAAGTTCTTCAGTATCATGTACCTAAAACCAAGCAGATCCCAATGGACATTGTAGTTTGAATAGGTTTCATCCCTGGAATTCACCTTTAACAATAATCTTGATCCCTCACCTCTCTGTAACTCAAAAGGACCTGGAGCAAACTGGCTGTAAATATCCACACCTACTGTATTTCCTGGTGGACTCTTCCCAAATGATAGAAACGTTAGCCCGATTGCTTTCATTTATCTCGAATTATAAGAAGTTAAAGGGTCAAGATTATTGTCAAGTTTGCTGACGCTACCTTTAGTTATTTAATGATTAAAGCTAGATTTATAATTTTTCCCTATCTGTTAATTTACTGTTCAACATTATCTTTGATGCTTTGTTTCCTCACAGGAAGCTCCCACTTTAGGATAGCCATAACAAAAATGCCTCCAGGCTTTTTGTCCAGTCATGTTCCCTTTACCAATGTCTCTATACTGTTTGCTTCTTTTGTTTTAATGATTCCCCAAACCACTGATGTTCTCCGCTACCTGTTTCTCTCACTTGACTTACATGTATCTCTCATAGCATTTTGTCTTCATCCATTCTCTACACATGGACGTATACCATAGAATACTGTTCTATATCTGTTTAACCACTTTGTGTACAGTGTCAAGAGTATGTTCTTTCAATCCAAAAGAACCAAATAGTTATCTTACTACATCTTGCCTGTTTACTATCTATCTATCTATCATTTGCCTGATGCCGTGATCCCCGAAGGGGTGGCCACGAACGAACCGCCCCCATTCACCTCTGTCCCCAGTCAGTCGACGCCCTTCCTCCCAACCAGCACCGCCTATATCCATATACTTCCTCACTCCATCCTTCCACCTCTCTTTCGGTCTACTTCTCCGTCTCTGTCCTTCCACCTCGCTCTCGTACACCTTCTTAGTCATTCTCTCGCTTTCCATACGTTCCACATGGCCGAACCATCTCAAGGTGTTCCTTTTCACATTTTCCAGCACATCTACCTCTACACCACACCTCCTTCTTACTTCCTCATTCGTCTATCTATCCCTCCATGTAACTCTGCACGCACTTCTCAAGTAACTCATTTCCACCCCTCTCACTCTTGGTCTGAGTCTCTTCTCAAACGTCCATGCTTCGCTTCCGTAAGTCAGTGTCGGGATTACCACACTGGCAAGGAAGGACTTCTTCACTTCCATTCTGACCACTCTATTTCTTGTTACTGCTTTCAGCGTTCCTACAACCCTCTTCCCCTGTTGTACCCTCTCCCGCACTTCTTCATCCATAGTCCCATCTTTACTCAACACACTGCCCAGATACTTAAATGAGCTGACAATCTCCATAGCCTGACCGTTCAGCTTCACCCCTTTCGAATGTAATTCGGCATGACCTCCACAGGTCTCAGCTTCTGGATTTCCTTGTCACACTTCCATACCAAATTGTTCCTCAATAACCATTCTTCCTTTGAAGATGCCAGGAATATCTTGAATCAATTCCCTTGAATTGATTTCCTATTTAGTTCACTCTCTTTTCTACGACATGTACAGTTGGCCACATGAATTTGCATACACCTCATAAGTGTATGTATGGAAGTATAGTACAATTAGTATGATTGACTTACAAGAAAAATGTTATAAAACCATCAATTGATCATATATGAAATATCTCCTTTACTAATACTGTAGTCAAGCTTCTAATTCAGTCATTCTATTTGTTCTTGCATACATTATGCTCATTCAAAACACTATTTAGTACGTAGGGAGAGACCTTCTATTGTCAATAGTGGTAGCAGAAGAACTCTTTTAAACTTCTTCCACCCACTTCTGACTCTTGCATCCAAGGTAGTCTCTGCACCACCCCCAGCGCTGATCATCATCATCATCTAACCGCAGTGGTCCCCAACCTTTTATAGGCCGAGGGCCACATTTGTCATTATGCATAAGGCGGGGCACAAATTTTGGGTAAACATAAATAATTCAGAATATTGAGTATTAACATTGTAGTTTTACACACACTCACGCACACATATATATATAGTTGCAGATATAAAACAAACAAACTCCTACCTTGAGATGTTTAGTGTGATGGCTGGCTCTGCATTCCTTCTGATAACTTGGAAATCTCAGGAGTGTAGTTTGTAACTGCCATCCTCATACAGTCGTTCAGGTGACTGTCAGTCAGACGTGACCTATACTTGGATTTTAATATTTTCATGGTTGAAAAGCCTGATTCGCACAAGTAGGTTGAACCAAAGCACGAACTTAGTCTCTGATAAATGTCCCTCAAGAGTGGATATTTCTCGCAACTCATTTGTGCCCAAAATTCAGGGTTTTCTAC